>JASCZW010007664.1:0-61941 GCA_034211315.2 Aedes japonicus
AACCTAAAATTGATCGTACTTACTTTGATGATGTAGATTTGTGCGCAATCGTCATTGGCATGTTGAAAGGGAGCCTGAGCTAGAAGAAAATACTGAAAATGTAAGATTTTAAGATATACTCACCTTGTTTGTTAATAACACATTGTTAAATAAATTTCAGCTTTATAGCTGCTAAGTAAGGCAACTAAAAGACGGTGTTCGTTCCGACTCTCGGGAACAGGACAAAAAAACATTTTTTTATGGTACACCCTAAGTTGATGAGGGAAAATTGCTCTCAATCGGTCAATTTTTTAAGCTACAACAAAATTAGTACATTAAAATTCCATGAAATTTTCTGCGCTACAACTTTGCCCAACAATGTAAACGTCTATTTCTGCAAATAAAAAAGTTAGTTTTTGTATTTCCATGAAAATGGGGGCCACCCCAATTTTAACTAACATCAAAAAATGGACTTTAGTGATACAAACCATGTTGTAGAACATCACTTTTCTATAAAGTTTCAAGTTTAGGCGCTAGGAGCTTGTATCCTCGTAAATTCGTGATCTGGACCATAGTGCATTGCTGAAGTAGCATTATTGCATTGGTAATGCATCACTACTTTTTCAAGTTTATCTAACACCCCGTTCAGACTACAGCTGATATTACGTGATATAGGCTATCTTGATATCAGCATCTATACATCTAGTTTTCACTGGAAATAATATGCATGTCATTTCATATCAAGATACTCTATATCACGTAATATAGGTTGTAGTGCGAACGGGGTGTAACGCTTTAATACTTGACCACTGTTGAATTGATGCGATCCAGCATTACCGATGTTGATTTTGGGTTGAATGAGTGCAAGAATTTTGACATAAAATATATGGAGTAACTGTCAAAAGCTGCCGCAACGCGTCGTTGCGCTCCCCATTGTAGCTCGGCCTTAATGCTTGTGGTAATGCCTGGGACAGACATACAACATACAGCGTTGTACTCCTTTAATCTAGTACCTGTTTTTTTAGTACTGGATTAAAGTATTTGACAGTTCGTACAACGCTGTACGTTGTATGTCTGTACCAGGTATAACCAACAATCAATATGCAACTAGCCATTTGAAATTGGTTCACTGTTGTGGAACCCCTTGATCTGAAGTACACCTTGAATCCAGCACCTTGCTATACATATTTGCGCCTTTGTTTTGATTTGCTGTGTTATTTTGACAGAATATTTGAGAAAGTGTTGGTGTGATTTCATTATTAGGGGCGCATTATTGAACTTGGGACCGAGCTTGGGACCCATGTGCTAATACTGACTGAGCCAAGAAAAAAATCGCATTTGTATGAGCCCTACTGGTCTTAGAATTAGTCTAACTCTCTACTATTCTCTCTTATACTCTCACGTTTATTACGCTTATTTCATAATACTCAATTTGAGTGTTCACGAACTCCATGTCACTTAGTAAAAATTATTAGCTTTTATAAGTTTAAAAATCTAAAAAACATATTTGAGATCTAAATAAAATATATTTTGTTAGTACACACAAAATATAAATCTTGTTTTATTGAAAGTTTTGAGCTTTAATTCTGAAAAGCGTTTATTTTTCATTAAAATGAAAGTAAAATTATCTACAACAAAAGTTCTTCGTTTGATTTGAAAGTGTTATGATTCGGTTCGGTGTGTAAATTTAAAAGTGGTTCCTTTTACTATGAAAATTGTAGAACTGTCCAATCAACCAACACAAAGCTAGTCATCGTCGTCATTGTCATTTTCAATTTTGAAATGTTGTTGTCTGCGTACGCATCTACTGCGTGCTTTGTTGCTCCCGTCCGCTTTTGTACGCCTTTGGTGAAAATTGCGAGGAGAATGTTTTTTCGTGTTCGTTTTTTGTAAAAAAGTACGTCGGCTGTTTTCGATTCAAATTGTGAGTAATTCTTTTCATTCTATTATTTCCAGGCGAAGGGTGATCACAGAATCCGATAGAATATGCTGGAACATTGGCGGAATTCGTTCGAGATATGGGAGCACATTCAGAGGACGGATGCGTGAGGATGGACGAAGAAAGAATTGGTCATACATACTACCTGCGGTGAGGCATGTTGTAAAAATGTGAAATATTCATCTTAAAAAAAACTTTTGTATGTATAATATGTATAATGTATGTATAATATGTATAATATAATAACAATTTTTATTTTGCAATAAAAATAATTTGCTTCCATGCTACGCTTTTAGGTAGAAAATTCAACACTTTATCCGAAAAATAAACCTCTTGATTTAAAAACTATTTTCTATATCAATGCAAATGGCATATTTTTATTTTTACTACACGAAACTTTCTCGTTGATAGTTTATTTTGGAATATAAATTATTTGCTTTCCTTTTCAACGATGCCACGGTTTCGATTTGACAGTTCTACAATTCGTTTTGAAAGTTTCAACTTTTAAATGTACCAAGCAGGAAAATTTTGATTTGACAATTTGAACGTTTTTGTTGTGAAACCAAATCGCTTTCTACGAAAAAGAACCAACGCAACTTTTCAATTTTAGCAATGGTTTTTTTAATTTTAACAATCATTATTCTTTGTGTGTAAGAACGCCCAACATCGATGCACACTTAAAAAATTTTGCAATATTCGGTAATTTTTTACCGAACTTTCAATTGAAGCCGTGCACGTTCTGACGACACCTAGGCACCTGTGCAAGTGATGATCAAACAAAAATTAATGTCGAACAGCGGTGAGTATTGTAAGCATGTTCAGTAAAATTACTTTTTGTCGCGAAAAAAGGGCGTTAGTGAGAAAAGGTAAGACGGAAAACAGTTGAAAACATTTTTTTGCAACGTATTGTTAAATATGGTAGGGAAAGATATGCAATGTAAAGAGGATTTTCTTACAAATTACATGCCCGGCATCAAAAACGTAGCTGACTTTTCTGATATGTCGAACGGGATCATCTACGTAATCTTGTATGTGCACTAGGAGGAAGCTGGGTTGAGCCACAGAGAACAGACATCCCAGCTAGAGTGCCCGCCGTGTGTAAATTTCCTAGCTAAACTACGTAAATTAACGTTCATGAAAGGATTTCGGTAACATTTGATAAGGTCCAGTAATTTTTTTTACTGGAATACTGTAAAAAAATTCACAGAAATCTGCTGTTGAAAGTTCGGTAAAAAATAACCGAAAAATGTAAAATTCTCTTAGTTTGTACATGGAAAAAACCATCATTTTTATTAAAATTGAAATACCCTATTCTGTCATTACGTCATCTACGCCTTTCACGTGATTATTGTTTACCATCTTTTCTTATGGATGTCCCAAGATAATGCGAGTTTGATATGGAGATGGCAATGGAGGTTTCATTCGTGTAGATGAAATTTTGAAAGATACTCAAGTAACCATGATGCTGTAATAGCATGCATATATAGGGCATATGCATTACGTCTAGTGCATCCTTGAAGTTGGATTAAAGCTTAAAAGGGCCCCACTAAGATCGAACTAATGCTATATCTTTTGTAATGCCGTAAGACGTTGCTACTACTCCATAACGATATTTTCAGTAAAATAAGAAATAAATCAAAATAATGCTAGGGCCAGTTTACAGTTTTGGATTTTTTTAGTTCAGTATTTACAGTTTTGGATTTTTCTTACACCATACAACAAACCGCTTTTAATTAGAATTTCATTTGAATTTATTAGAAGCATTTTAAAATTTTCGTCCTATACTTGAACATGGGAGCTGTCAGATTTATCATCACTCAGTGTCCTCTTCTTTTTTCAACCTGAATTCGTCAATTATCATTGTTTTTTTATAACTGCACTGTAGATCTTGATAGAGATTCAATTTTAGGTATATTTTTATTTCCGTTCATGGTCATACCCGCAGCCGAAATACGTAGAAAAATTGTGCTTCGAAAAGGGCTGTTCCCAGAGCAAGATTGAATTTTACCGCTTTTACCTCTTTTACCAGCTCGCTATCGCTGTCATCTATATGTCAATTCGGTTTCAGGTTTTGTATCGCCGCATCCAGTCCTTCGCTGTCAGAACTCCGGGTCAAAACCAAAAAATTCCGTTCACTTCGGTCATAATCGTTTGTGAAAAAAATAGTGCAAGCAATGGCAGCACGTTTAATTAAGAAAATTGTAAGGAAACGTAGTTGTTCCCAGTGAATTCCTTCTCCCTAAATAGTAGTTTAGTTGTGTGATTGATGTTTTGAGTTTTCCCTGTCTTGTCTATTACTCCAGCTATAGGAGTAGAATGTTTTTTTGTTTTGTAACTCAAAATTCATTTGTATAATTCCAAAGCAACATGAAGCGGATCGGATGTTATTTGTAATAATATTATTTCCAAACTCCATCTATAGTTGGGAGCAGATGCAGAAAATTTTCTCAAAAGTTTGTCACAAAAAGTGAAGGGCAATTGGGTCAAGATTTACATAACCTCGCCATCTACGGAAGAAAAGCAAAATAAAAACGAGCCAATTGTCCAAGTAAATAAATATTTAGTTTAATTAGTAGCTATTCTGCTTTTAATTCATGTCGGATTTGTCCGATGTGATTCAAGACGAAAGCACGAGACATTTCTATAAACACTAGTTCCATGTTACGTAATAGTTTTTCACTGACCCTGAGCCAGTATCGCGTTACATATTATTTCGAAATTTTTGTTGTTTCTTTTTAGGCTTCCAGTCCTTTTGGAGCACGTGGATATGCCTCCGGTGGAAGAAAAGTCACACTGATCCCCGGCGACGGAATCGGACCAGAGATCTCCGCTGCAGTTCAAAAGATTTTTGCTGCTGCAAATGTACCGATTGAATGGGAGGCAGTCGATGTCACTCCCGTCAGGGTAAGTCACGTTTGTTTTCGCTCTTTGTTATCATGTAATGTCTTCAAGGCAATGCTTATCAAAAAAAAAATGTTTCTTATTTTAGAATCCTGATGGTAAATTCGGCATTCCACAAAGCGCAATCGATTCGGTGAACCGTAACAAAGTTGGCCTGAAGGGCCCTCTCATGACTCCAGTTGGTAAGGGCCATCGTTCGCTTAACTTAGCTCTCAGGAAGGAATTCAATTTGTATGCCAACGTGCGTCCTTGCAGAAGCTTGGAAGGGTAAGCTGGGCATATTTCGGTACTCAATAGAGCCGAGCTGGTGCTTATTGGTTCATCTCTATGTTTCAGCTACAAAACTCTTTACGATAACGTCAATGTCGTGACAATCCGTGAGAACACTGAGGGTGAATATTCCGGTATCGAGCACGAAATCGTTGATGGCGTTGTCCAGAGTATCAAATTGATCACCGAGGAGGCCTCCAACCGAGTGGCCGAGTACGCTTTCAAATATGCCAAAGACAACAACCGCAAGAAGGTCACCGTCGTTCACAAGGCCAACATTATGCGTATGTCGGACGGTCTGTTCCTCAGATGCTGCCGTGACATGGCCAAGAAATACCCAGAAATCAAGTTTGAAGAAAAGTACCTGGATACTGTGTGTTTGAACATGGTCCAAGACCCAAGCAAGTTCGATGTCTTGGTAAGTATATGCAGTGATTAAATACTTGATTTACTAGGACTATTTATAGTTCAACGGATCCAACACTGCTGCCAGCATTTCACTAACTAGGATGGAAAAGGAAACAATGTTTCGGTTTCCTTTCCGATTCATTGATAGTAACAATGGATGATTGATCATATATTTAAAACTAGTAGCAATAGTTTGTCGCTTGTTGTGCCAAAGTTATTTAGTATTTTCTTGACATTTTTGGTGTCTTGAAACCCAGTTGATAATCAATTTTGTAGAAAAAGATGTTCGCTCATCGCCATGAGGCACCAAGAGTGAACATTAATATTTTTAGCTAGAATGAAGTGCCTGTTGAAGTGGCGGACTTGTCCGTGGGATGTTAGGCAAAAGTTGACGTCTTTGGTTCGAGTACCATTGTACACATGCCCTTTCGCTCAATTTCCATAAAAAAAACATCTGTTCTATTTCCAACCTGCCGCACACTGACGGTACTTTCAACACTTTCTCTTCATATCTTTCATTCTTGCTAAAAACATTAATGTTCAACATCTCCTTCTACATCATAATCGTTACTCCACGCACGGAGAATACATAACACAACAATTAAAGTAATCAATTTTGGGTTACTTAGTAGTATACCGAAATCACGATGTCCGTAAGGTACTTCTTAGAAGGCTCCTTTGTGTGTGTTCAACTGGCTTTATCAATATGTGTGGATTTTATTTTAAAATTTCCCTTCGTTGTTTGTTTCCAATGTATATGATGTTTGTAGTTTTATTATGTTGATGAATAACAAAAACAAACGTTATGGGGCATTGATCATGAGATTGCTGTTCTGCAACAAGATAATGGTCCATTTAGTCTAGCAGTTTTTTCGACCCTTCCTATCTTAGCTTGACTGACTTCACGTATCAATGGTTTCTACTCCGTGATTGATCAGAATCAGTGAAATTGCACAATGAATCAACTGAATGGGGCTGGGAGTAACCGGCCATTCTCACTGTATACGTGGTTGTGACTCAATTTCTTTAAAAATCAATCACGGCGCCGGCCACGTCCTTGCAATCAGGTGGGAATAGGAAAGGAAAGTTAGTGTGATCTTTGCTGTTTAGGGATCGTGTTAACCTCTGCATCCCCACAAAGGTCACAGGAAGGAGGTTTTTCTATGTTAGTAGGGTAGGGTTTAAAGGATCAGGATTCGGGGGATCCCCTGAATAATTCAGGGAACAAAAAGGATACCAATTACCTGTTTCACTCCACGTTTTTGAGAGCACTTACAACCTCTCAATAATTGTCTGAAAGTCATTTGCGGGGTCCAACTGGTTGGCGTTCTACTTCTTCCAATGTATCTAAATGATGCCTATCCAAACCAGCCATGCTTGCCTATATGGCATTGCCAGTGAACGAAAATAGCGTATCTCGAACTTATTGCCTTATTGACATCCGCCTACACACTTAGAAAATTTTGCAGTGTTCGGTAATTTTTTACCGAACTTTCAACAGCTGAACAGTTCGGTAATCCGATTTAACGAAATTCGGTAAAATTTGACAAGTTCCGGTAATTCTTTTACCGGAATACTGTAAAATTTCACCGAAATCCGGTAAATCGGATTACCGAACGTTCAGCTGTTGAAAGTTCGGTAAAAAATTACCGAATACTGTAAAATATTCTAAGTGTGTACGATCCGGATTATTTTTTCACACTTTTCGTTTCCCCGAGGATAAAACAATTTGACTCTAAGAGAACTCGGCCACCGAAAAAAAAATACGAATCGTTAATCAAAACAACTAAAAACACGAAAAATCGGAAGTAAATTGGTAAATTTGCACGGGAGGAAAAAAAACACTAGTTCAGTTTATACATAGCTACTTGTTAGGTATGCTGGATGATGCAGCGCGATACTACAAACCATACTTTAGCACACGCAACGAAACACTAATATCGAATTCGTTTTTGAACCTAGGTTGGAACCAGTTCCAACCCGCGATACCCGAGCTTATTGTCTGTACAAACCTCAATCAGATACGAATTACAAATAAAACCATACACACTGACGTTTAACACACAAGCCGAGCCTATTTTGATACCCCATCCAGTTTGGAACCAGATCAAGAACGAATTCGCTACAAGACACGCGGTTTCATAATGTGGTCACCTTTCACACAGCGCGGCCACTTCCTATACGCTTCCAATCCCCGACAAAGTGGTTTCTGATTATTATCACATTACATTAAATTAAACTTCTAAGCTTTGAAAACAACAAACTAAATTAATGGGACAAATGTCAGCGTCTTTTCATCGAAACCTTTCGCACAAGCGCACTTAAAATCCACAATGCGCTTTACTCCATTTTTGATAAAAAAAATTACAAATTTACAAATCACTCGCCAGAAACAACCAAAATTGTCGACAAACTTTTAAGGCATGTACGGGAACGTTCATTAATTACGTCACGCAAAAATTGACTTTTTTTAACCCCCCCTCCCCCCCTTGTCACGTTTTTTGTATGGACAACCAATTTTTTTTGTATGAATCGTCACGTTTTTCCAAACCCCCCCTCCCCCCTTACTGCGTGACATAATTAATGAACCTTCCCTACAAACGAGCACGAAATGTAGGAGAGAAAAAACACGTCTCTCTTCTCCTACTCTTTTTTCAGTTTTTCCGACCCTTCCCATCGGCGATTTAAAAAAATGGTCTAATTAATTGAAAAGTTTTTGTGAAACGCATTAATGCAGGCAATTTTTTTCTAGGTTCTAGAGGTTCAAAATGATGTCTATTTTTTTTTTTTAATTCGAGTGGTAGTAAAAACTGCTCGACTAAGTGGTTCATTACCCAAACCACAAGCATGATATTATTGCACTTATTGTATGTATGTAGGAAGCCACCATCCTAGCATGCGCCTTGCCCTGCATGCGGTTCCACTTAACAGAAAGATCATGCTTTGTTACCGTTTTAAATTCAGGTCCGTAAGCAGAGACACTTACGCGAAACCTTCGGGAACAATATGATCCAATAAAATGAATAACAAAATACGCAATTCAATTAAGCTTTCCACTAGATGGTTTGTTTGAGAAAGGCGCGTCAAATTCATTACAACTGTTGGAGTGGAATGTAGCAATCATGAATGATAGACACATCCCCTCCTAGACTCCGGTTGGCCATCCACTCCATTGTCCAATTGAAACTTCAGTTATGACCTGATGCACCCTCCCATCCCAGTATTTATTTGTTTTAAATCAATGAAATATAATAAGGTTCATGCAATTCATTATATTATTGCACTTATTCAACCCAAAATCAACATCGGTAATGCGGGATCGCATCAATTCAACAGTTGTCAAGTAATGAAGCGTTAGATTAGCTTAAGAATGTAGTGATGCATTACCAATGCAATAATGCTACTTTAGCAACGTCTTATGGCATTACAAAATATACAGCATTAGTTAGATCTTAGTGGAGCCCTTTTCAGTTTTAATCCAATTTCAATGATGCACTAGACGTAATACATATGCCCTATATATGCATGCTATTACAGCCTCGTGGTATATAAACGATTTTTCTTATCTTTTTGTACAAATATTACCTGAACGTAAACGAGAATGTGGTCATTTAAATTGCTTGAGAGTTCACTTTATTTCTTAGGGCCTCAATAACAATACATTGTACAAACCCTTCAGTAAAACCGAGTGTCCGATTCGCTACCATTCATTCGTAATCATAACCTAAAACAATGCTATTTTATCTTTTCAGGTCATGCCAAATTTATACGGTGACATCATGTCAGATATGTGCGCCGGTTTGGTCGGTGGACTGGGTCTTACTCCATCCGGAAACATGGGCTTGAACGGTGCACTATTCGAGTCGGTGCACGGTACTGCTCCCGATATCGCTGGAAAGGATCTGGCCAATCCAACTGCCCTCCTCCTGTCTGCTGTGATGATGTTGAGGCACATGGAACTTAACCAGCATGCGGATAAAATTGAAAGCGCATGCTTCGAAACCATCAGAGAGGCCAAATTTCTTACTGGCGATCTGGGTGGCAAAGCCAAGTGTTCAGAATACACCAATGCCATCATCGAGAAACTCAAGTAAACATGGTACTACCGAGACATCATCAACCTTATAAATAAGCAACAAGCTTTAGTCAGTCAGAATATGCCACCCGTACTACATACCAGTATCGAATTCCCTTCTAAAACAAAACTACCAAAAGTTAAACGAATATTTATTCATAGTTGGTTGCTATCCCGACAGCAAAAATTTCAAAAACAATTTATTTCGATCGTCACACAGTATTACCAACTAAATCCACCGTACTAATATAGGACATAGAAAAAGTCGCGATTCGTTTTTGCTACTCTCAGACAATAAAACCAAACAAAAATGATAGTAGGTAAGCAGTCGTTTTTGCTCTAAACTTTGTAGGGATAATGATTCGCTGTTCAAAGCTGCAATCCGCGATTAGCTTTCGTTAATAAGAATTCATTGTGCGATACCGAAATTTAATTTATTGCAAAAAATTACTCAATCGAAAAATAAAAACCAACCATACGAGGAGTGTATGATAAAGAGTTTCAATTATCGAAAGAAAGTATACCAAGAAAACTAACAGGTCCATTTACATTTATTGTAGAGTCAATAAGAAAAGCGGTCTGTTCTGATGAACGTAGCACATTGGAGGGAAAATTTTATTCGTAGTCAAGTAACAGATAATAAACCATGCAAAGCGACGCGGTTACAACCCACTAATACAATACTCCTTCCTAATCTGCGACGCCTAACGACTTGCAGAACTTCTTATGTTTCAGTACAGCAATTGATTTAGTAAAACCATCAGCTGGTTGTTCATTCGTCGGAATATAGCTCAACTTGATTTCACCTTGACATAAACTATCATGGACAAAATGATAAGGAATGCTGACATGCTTTGTACGTGGATTATATGCTGCATTGCCTTCGATTTTGATTGCTGATTTGTTGTTACAGAATATGTTGATCGGTCTGCTTTCGAAAATTTGGGTACGCAATTTGGATGGATTCTTGGATATTACGTGATAAAGCCATGTATTCCGCTTCACAAGTTGACAGCGCAACTGTGGGTTTCTTCTTCACATTCCAAGATATTGCTCCACATTGCTTAGTAAAGACATATCCAGTCGTAGACTCGCGATCATCAGGATCTCCTCCCCAATCGGCAACGCAGTAGCCGCATATTTCGTGGATGCTTCCTTCGGATACTCCAATTTCTTGCCTGTAGTTCCTTTCAGATATCGCATGATCCTTTTCGCAGCTTCCCAATGTTGTCATCCGGGGTTCAATGAAAACTGGCTCACAATATTGACAGCATACGAGATATCCGGACGTGTAACTTTTGCTGCGAATGACAGACATCCAACGGCTTCTTTAAGGCCAGTATCGACTTAAAAAGTAGAGATGTTACGGAATTTTGTTAAATATTACCTAGCGGAATTTTAACAATTGATCTGCATGGAACGAAATGTCACCTTCACTCACGGAATAATCGAGTGAAATATTTTTCCGAAAGTAAAAGTGATAGCTCCCAGTAGTTTGCGTGGAAACCTTACAAATTCCAATTTAATGTTTCCTCCTTTTCAGGTGGATACTCCTGCAGAAATTTCTTTTCGAATTTTTACTTTTCCGTTTCAGTAAACGGAATTTAACGTAGGTTTGGGATAGAACAAGCAATTTCTTTCGAACACGATACCGACCTTTAAACGTAACACGTTCCATCTCTTCCTTGTCTTTCTTAAATTTAGGAGCCATCGATTTATCTAGTTTCACACTACACTCGGTAGGCGTCGCGACTGGGTGGGAATCCTTCATGCCAAAACGCTGACCACCCGCAACGACGAGGAGCTGAAATTTTTTTTTTCCGATTTGACCATTTCACAGAACGGTGTCCTGCCAAACGTCCTAGAGCCCAAGGAGGGTGCACTGGCGAGCAGCCGTTGCTCAGAAAAGCGTTGGTGTAGTTTGCTGTTGGTGCCGATGCTCCCGTCAACCTGCAGATTAAGACAAGAATCAATCACCCCACGTCACCTGCAGATGGCCAGCCACAACGATGAGGAGCTGAACGAAGATAGAAAGCCCAAGAGAAATCGCAAACTATTTCTCCCACGTCAATTGAATCTGTCCTTTTCAGGCCAACCAGCTTACTAACTAAAGAGTTTGGTTGAAGTTTTCTCTTGTGCTGTTGGTAATTCAGTTACCGCGTCACGGCTGAACATGGCATTCATTAAACGCCGCGTCCCTGAGTATATCACAAAAAAACTTACGAACGAAATTGACGAATCCAGGTTGAAAAAAGAAGAAGACGCCGAGTGGTGATAAATCTGACAGCTCCCATGTTAAAGTATAGGACGAACATTTTAAATGCTTCTAAAAAAATCAAATGAAATTCTAATTAAAAGCGGTTTGTTGTATGATGGAAGAAAAATCCAGAACTGTACAATAGGGGCATTATTTTTTGTTCGATCTCGGAGTGCACCTTTTGTTGCGGAGTGGACTGTATTCGACAGGGTGGGCGGAGGAGGCAAGCGTCAATTGATTCAACTCTTTTTGAGCTCTGAAAAGAGCTGGGTGGGGGTTGACGTTGCTCCTTGCCAGGGACGGGAATCGACGAATAGTTGAACACTGGTCGGCTACACTAGCAATGCTATTTAATTCTCTTTAACTTTCTAATTTACAAATTGCTTCTTGCTGTTGCTGATGTTCGCTGGGCGATGGTAGAATAAAACTGATGATTAGCATGACGCTGCATGCCCTTTTTATAAGAGGTGGTTGCCATTCAACAACGGCCGTTGCTAACAGGGTTGCATGGATTTCGACTGAGACGAAACATACTCCCCCGGTTGAGGTTACTCAACATTACCAGAAGGTTGCACGTTGTCTTCGATGGGCAGTACCGAAAGCTTGTTGATGGGGCGTCGGAGGATGGAACCTTCAACCAGGACATCTATGGTTCGGACTAAACCGTCGTCACCAGGGTATACGGCTGTAATGCGACCTAACTTTCAGTTAAGTGGGGCTGGTTTCGGTCGTGGAGCAACACGACCATGTTTTCCCGGATGTTCGGCATTGTCCGAAGATTCTTCTTCCTCGGTTGAAGTGTATGCAGATAGTCACGACTCCAAGCGCGCCAGAAATGTTCGCGCATGAGTTGCAGATGTTGCCATCTCGTTAGGCGAGTTAAATTGATGTCCTCCAAGGATGGCTCAGGAATGGTGGTGAGGGGACGTCCGATGAGATAATGAGCGGGTGTAATTACCATCGGATCTGCTGGGTCGTTGGATATGGTGAAAAGTGGCCGCGAGTTTAGCACTGCTTCTATTTCCACCAAAACTGTGGACATTTCAGCTTCACGATTCGCTTCAAATGGCTCTTGGTGGACTTAACTGCAGCCTCCCAAAGGCCGCCGAATTCCGGTGCGTCCGGCGGGATGAAGTGCCATTCGATTTCACGGGTGCGACAAAATTTCTTGATGGTTTCAACGGCTTGCTGATCTTGGAACTGTTGATATAAGGCATTCAATTCGTTGTGTGCACCTCGGAAGTTTGTTAAATTATCCGAGTGCAGCTGCTGGACCATTCCTCGTCGTCCAAGGAATCGTTTTAGGGCCGCCAAGAACGCATCGGTGCTCAAGTCTGTTACTGCTTCCAGATGGACGGCCTTGGTCGTCATACCGACAAAGACGGCGACGTAGGATTTCACCACGGCAGGACGACGAACACCTTGTTTCACCAAGAAGGGACCGGCGTAGTCCACTCCAGTTATGGCAAATGGGGGTGACGGTACCACTCTTGATGCTGGCAGGTTTCCCATCAGTTGACTGGTGTTGGTTGGATTAATTCGGAAGCATCTCACACACTTACGTGTAATCTGCCGGATTGTGGACCGCGCGTTTAGGAGCCAATAGCGTTGTCTCATAGCGTTCATCAGGCCGGACTGTCCGACGTGAAGTTGTTCGACGTGCATCTGCCGAACTAGAAGGCGTACCACCGGGTCCTTGTCCGGTAAGATGATGGGATGACGGCTCTCGAACGGTAGCTGTGAGCGATCCAGTCGGCCACCGACACGAAGTAGGCCGTCGACGTAAACAGGGCGCAGGTTTGCCAATTTCTTGCAGGGTTCGTGATCAGCAACTCGTTGAATTTCGTCCGCCAAATGAACTTGTTGAATTACGTGGAAAATAGCTTCGGTTGCCTGGCGTAGTTCCGTAATCGTCAGATGCTTGCTTGACATTCGCTCGGTGGGGTTCTTGATTTGACAGTTGCCAATGAATCGCAATACGTACCCCATTACGCGTTGGATTTTGCGGAAGCTGCTGTATCTGGAGAAAAACGAAAATGGTTCGATACTAACAGCTGCTGTGACGGGTGCTTCTTTCAGTTCTGGCAAGGGATCTGGAACATCATCGGGTGGGTCGACGTCATACTTCACTCGCTGGAGGAACTCGGGACCATTCCACCAAAGGTTGTTGTTTTCCAAGGCTTCAGGTAGTTGACCACGAGAGACGACGTCGGCCGGGTTCTGCAGGGATCGAACGTATTCCCATCGGTATCCACCTGTGTGTTCTTGGATCACGGCGATTCGGTTTAAGACGAATAATTGGAGTTGGTTTAGCGGTTTCTTGATCCAGGCCAAGACAATCGTGCTATCACACCATAACACAATCTCCTGGACTTCCATACCCAGGGCGGGTAGCACCTTCAATACTAAGCGGGTCAGTTGGTCGAGCGCCGCATAACTCCTTTCGAGGGATGGAAAGGTCATGCAGAGGAGCCAACTTCGACTTGCTGGTAAGTAGGCACAGCTTGGCTGATCCATCGGAAAATAGACTTCGCAGGTAAATGCAGGCGCCGTATGCCACGGTTGAGGCATCGGAGAATCCGTGTAGTTCGTAAGCCACCACTCTGTCGAATGTGACGCATCTTGGAATGGCGATATTGGGCAGCAAGGACATCGATGCTTGAAGTTCTTGCCATTTTTGCGCTGTTTGTTCGTCGACCGGATCATCCCATCCGATTTTGAGTTGCCACAATCGTTGAGCCAGGAGTTTTGCCAATACGATGACCGGAGAGACCAGCCCAAGAGGATCGAAGAATTTGGCAATCTCTGAATACATCACCCTTTTGGTGACACGTTGCTGTGATGAAGGCGGTTGGTTTGGATGGTTTGCGATGTACAGGGTATCGGCCGTCGGATCCCAGAGCAGGCCGAGAATCTTGATCGCTTGGTTAACGCCACGTTCTTCTAATGGTATCATTTTTTCTTGATCTTCTACAGGAATGCACTCGAGAAGCTCTTGCGAATTCGAGCACCATTTATGGATTGGAAATCCACCACTTCCTAGGAGCTGCTTCAGTTGTCTCTGGGCTTCGATGGCATCTTCCACCGAGTCTGCGCCGGAGAGCACATCGTCCATATACATCTCCTCCTTTACAATGCGAGCGGCAATGGGGAAAAACTCACCTTCTTCCTCGACCAGTTGTACCAAGCACCTTGTTGCGAGGTACGGAGCGGATGTTGTACCGTAGGTAACGGTACAAAGTTCTAGCACCCGTAGCGGTTGTGACGGGTGGGACCTCCAGAAAATTCGCAGGAAACGTCGATCTTCGGGCGCATGGAAAACTTGCCGGTACATCTTGGCGACGTCTGCGGAGAATGCAATCTTGAACTTACGGAACCTTAGAACGATGAAATGCAGATCATTTTGCACAACCGGGCCGACTTGCAGGACTTCGTTTAGGGACAGCTGTTCAGCCGATGACTTGGCACTTGCGTCGAACACGACACGACACTTCGTGCTCGAGCTGGACGGGCGAAGTACTGCATGATGCGGAAGATAGTACCTCTGCTGGTTGGGTTGATCATTAGCTTCGTTGATTTCGTGACAATGTCCGAGAGCCTCGTACTCCCGAATGAATTCCACGTACTGCGCCTGTAGTTCGGGATTGTTTATCAGGCGTTTTTCCAACATCAGGAACCTCTTCAAGGCCAAAGCGCGACAATCATCCAACTGGGAAGACCTTTCGTTGAACGGCATCCTCACGATAAACCTTCCGGACTCATCACGTTGGTATGTGGCAAGAAAGTGTGCTTCGCATGCCATCTCCTCGGTTGATAGCTTCGGTACGTCTGGCACTTCCTCGATTTGCCAGAATTTATGCATCATTTGCTCGACATCTACAAGGGAAGCGTGGTTGGAATGCTGGACGGAAATGTTGGAAATCTGTGGCTCGATGATAACACCAGATACGATCCACCCAAGGTGAGTGTCTCGCAACTGTTGCAGGTTGTCTTCCAGGATGAGCTGGCTTGGCTTCAGCAAATCAAAGAACAGCTCTGCGCCGATTAGCAGATCCACCTTGTTTGGCGTGTGGAACTCGGGATCGGCCAGAACCACTCCATCGGGGATGTTCCAATTGACGATGTTGATCTTCGACGATGGTATTGTGCCCGTTACTTTCGGCCCTTTGATGCAATTTGTATCACACTGCCTTCGTTGGTACCGCCTTCTTTTGTGCAATAGCATTCGACGCAATTACATAAGAGGTTTTAGCAGAAATTTTGACTCAGTTTTATAACAGTCGTGGAGCTGTGCAGTGGCTGTTGCAACGCAGTTAGCGGCAGCAAGCACCCGGGAGGGTGCACTGGCGAGCAGTCGTTGCCCAGGCAAGCGTTGGTGTAGTTTGCTCTTGCAGATGCTCCCGTCAGCCTCGCTGCGAGAAACATGGCTGCTGAAGCCTGCGAGTTGGCGGGAAATAGCCGTCCCGTAACGAGACAAAATTCCCGAAAAACCCAAGTGTAACTATTTCTCCCTCGTCAACTAAACCCGTCCTTTTCAGGACGACCAAATCAGTTTAATAACTAAAGAGTTTGTTTGGTTGAATTTTTCTATTGTGCTGTTTGTAATTCAATTACCGCGTCACGGCTGAACATGTCATTCATTAAACGCTGCGTCCTGGAGTATATCACAAAGACCATTGAACAACTAACAAACGAAATTCTAGAAAGGATAATTCGAGCCGAACTGCGACACGTCAGAGACCGACCATGTTGGGTTCGTCGATGTTCCTAGTTGTGCATAGCGGATTAGTTGTTGGCAGTGGCAAGCAAATTAAGAATATTTCTGTTAAGACTAATTAAAACTAATTATTGTGGCGCAATAACATAAGTTCGCCCCCTTTGATGCAAAATGTAACACATTGACTTCGTTGATACCGCCTTATTTCGTGCAATAGCATCCGACGCCATTACCAGCTCTTAGCAGAAAATTTGATTCAGTCTTACCAAACCAACTCCACCAAGGTGGTATACACTCAAACAAGCCTCCAAGGTTAGCAATTTATAACATTTATCAATTAATCACACAACCAAAGCTGAAAATGAAAACCTGCATCACTTATATACTGTAATCCCATGTAAACCCAAACAATAAGCGGAAATAAAAAATAATTATTGATTCAGTCTTACGGTAGTCGTAGTGCTTTGCAGTGCAAAAGCTGCTGTTGCAACGCAGTAGGCGAGCGAGCACACTGTAGGATGCACTAGTGAGTAGTCGTTATCCAGAGAGGTTGGTGCAGTTGGCTATTTGGGCCGATACTCCCGTCAACCTCCCGTCAATGCGCTGCAATAAAGAAGGCTGCTTAAGCCTACGAGTTGATGGGAAAAAGCCACCCGTGACAACAACGGGACAAGAATCATCCCACGTCACCTGCAATTGGCCAACCGCACCGACGAGGAGCTGAACCAAGAAAACCCAAGTTCAATCGCGAACAATGATTCTTTCCCATCAACTATATCCGTCCTTTTCAGTACGACCAAATCAGCTTGCTTAATAGAGGGTTTTGTTTTGTTGAATATTTCTCTTGTGCTGTTGAAAATTTCAATAATTCGATAGGAATCAAATAATTTTGAGAAAGTGAAATGTCGCAGCATATGGCCAACAACCGATGTGCTAGTACTGACTGAGCCAACAAAAAAATTTTATTTGTTTGGGACATACTGGTCTTAGAATTAGTCTATGGTATGGCTGCAAGTATGCGGTTCCATAGTTATCTTCTGCGCGTTGAAGATTGTGGCCCTCTCAACCATCGTAGAAAATACAACCAGGGCCATCTCATTATTAAAACCAAACGGTCCTTTTAGGGCCACCAAATGCTATCTAGAGAGTTAACAATAGAATTTTCTTACATATTTACTTCCCAATGCTGGTCTATCGTTCAATCAGCACTATTTAGACCTAGACGTCTATCGGCAATAATAGACTTTGAATCCCCAAACAGACCCCAACCATCTGCAGCAAGGTGGATACTCAAGCCGCCTTTCGATCATGCTGCCGGGAGAGCTAGCTAAACACGAGGTTTCCGAGCGAACCGAAGCCATGGTCAAGTAAACCATCCTCATGGCGAAATGAGGTGGTAGCCGTAGCTGTTCCCTTGAACCCAAAATGGCCCTTTTCTGGGCCATCAAAACAACTGGAAAGAGAGTTGACATGTCTTTGGGAGTGCTGGTGGCTTGGTTTTAGGGTGTTTCAGAAAAATATCTTTCGTGTGCCGAAGCCGTAATGTTTTCGACATTAGCAGTGTTGTTTGTATACACATAGGCCTAGTAGAACCCGTATGCAATTGGTGGAGCATGACACCTGCATCTTGGGTAAAAATGTCCCAAATGATAATAACCCATTTTCACTACAGTGTTTATTACGTGACATAGAGTATCTTAATATCATATGTCATACATATTATTTGCAGTGAAAGCAAGATGTATGAATGTAAATACCAAGACAGGCTAAGGAGTGTGTGCGTGTGTGTGTGTGTGTGTGTGTGTGTGTGTGTGTGTGTGTGTGTGTGTGTGTGTGTGTGTGTGTGTGTGTGTGTGTGTCTACAATCTAATTCCCACTGTCTGGCAGCGGTATTATGGATAGAATCTTCCTGCAACTGTTTCATATTTGCTGTTTACAGTTGCAAAAAGCTTAAATCCGGGGATTAGAAGGTGACAGCTCTACCGCGACTCCAATAGCCCATTTCAAGAACGCAAGCATTCCGAAGCTATCTTTCAATCACGGCTGGTTATTGATGAGCATCTTCTTGCTTCTCGTACGATTCTCGAATCTTCGCGTGATGACGTTAGCCGCTCCCACGACCTGATTTGTCTGCCACACTTCCACATTGTTCGAATTTCTTCCATACCTTCCTTACACCAGAGTAGCTTAAAGCATACTAAGCAGCAATCTTCCTGAACGATTCATTCACCACCAGAACGGCCTCGAACGCTGAGTTTACGGATTTTTAGGGGGATTTGCCAGGGGGAGAGTAACTCTGCCACGTTGTGTTTGTGTTGATCGTGTACGAATGTGTTTCTGGGGTGGCAGAAGGTGTTTTTGTGTTTTCACAAACTACAATCGAAAATTTATGCTTATTGGCAACCATGCACGGTTAAGACGTTTAATACATGCTCACATATGCATCGTCTGAATTACATTTGTGTAAGCGAGAGGGAAACAAAAACAAACAATCGATTCGTGTAAGTGATGCCAGATTTGCATTTATCTCTCATGTGGTGGCGAGTGTGATTGAAGTGTGGCGGATTGTGTTTTTTAGGGTGGTAACACAAGGTGGTCGAGTGACTTACCCCCTGGGATTTGCTTACTTTCCATCTTAAAACACGAATAACGAACAAGTAAAACGGGGAAAAATTGTTCTTGAATATACCGCCCATAAACAACAATAAGAGGATATGTCAATATTAGCGACTGGGAACGAACAAAACACAGTAAAAGATTATAAGGTAAAAGTGAGCATTTTTTTTCTTCCAGTTCAAAAACAACTCAATTTAAGTAAAAAAAGTTTTTTTTTATTTCAAGAGAAAAGTAATTTTTTTCTACAAAAACTGAAAGATAACGCAAATTAAGTCAACTTTGCGGAAGAAAGCTAAATAATATAATCAAATTTGATGAAGTTATGAAGCAATGATATAATTTTTTCCGGGTGAGCACTTTATTTCTTCCAGTACTGTATGTAACCTGCATAAGAAAACTCTGTACACCACATGGTGAACGCATCTGAAATTATGTGGCAGCCTTTCTCGCACGCATGCGCATTGTCTTCGTTTGCTGCTTCTGATAAGCAAATGGCCGTCCCAAGCAACCAAAAGTTCGAATTTTACTTGAGATAAGAACTTAGAAGTTCACATTTAAGTTTCATGGAACTTTCGGTTGCGTTTGAAAGTTCATATGTTGTCAGTTGAGAACTTGCTTTGAACTTCAAAAATCTCTAACCCAAAGTTCAATCAAAATTCTAACCGTACTTTTAATCAGCGCAATAGTTCACAACAAATCTATGTTGAACTACTTTCCTACTTTTTACAGATAAGGTTCTGAGTAACACTTTTAAAAAGTCACGAAGATTGTTTATATTTGAAGAATGATCTGGTGTTCCCAAGTATCATTGCCAAATCCGTCCATCTTTGTTAAATTTTATTAAAATTTTATGAACGCCACTGAAAATCAATTTTGTTTTCTTATGGTATCAAGAGGTGCCAATAGGTTTTATATTTAGTCAGGTTTATGAGAACCTACACAGCTTTTTTACAACGATCTTTAAAAATTTGCTTCTAAAATTCCTTATAACTCCTATCAAAAGTTTTATGTTGACTTTATGAACACGTAAAATGCTGTTTGGAAATGAAGAGGACTCATTCATATTATCTTATTATGGTCAGTTGTAAAAACATTGCAAACCCATTTTGCCTCCAGTTAATGCATTAAATGGCAAATTGGCATTGAGGGAAGTCACCAAATGACCAAATAGTTTTATAGTAGTATTTTCGAAGATAAATTAACTTTCTGAAAAAACTGGGATTTTTTTCAATTGCCGTATTGAAATATAAGAAATCATAGAAATGTGGAAACATAAATACACGAACTGTAATGCAAATGAACTGTAAATTGGAGACCAATTTCGGCATGCTTTGAAATAACCTGATTGAATTCCACCAATTTTAAGGAAATTCATGATTAATTTATCGAATATATTTGTTTCAATGTTGTTTTCAGTGATGTAAATTGGTATAATTTCCGAAGCGCATTAATTTTCAGCTTTTATCGTGCCAATATTCACCTTAAAATTAAATGCGCGTACAATTTGTAGCATGATATTATTAATTTGTTGTGTTTCATTAATTTGTTTTCATAACCGTCTACAGAGTGGGCCACTTTGTACACATTTCGGCTTTAAAGAATCATAGGCATAAAAAGCACGATGCATAGGAGAGGTGTTAGTGAACAAAATAGTTAGGAATATAGTTTTATCAATAAAACCGGGAGAAGGGCTATACAGCTGAAATAAAACTAAAATTGTTACTTGGGAATTGCGCTCCAAGTTTGACGTGGTACAAGAGAAAAAAAAACTGATTTGAAAAAAAGCATGGCTTATTTTATTGACATTGTAAGAAAACTGTTAGCTAAATTAGATGCGGAAAATGAAGCTGTCATTCCACAAGGTAAACTGAAGTAATTTGTTGTTCAGATTGAGTTCGAGGTGATTTAGAGATTTTTATGTTCAGATAAGATTTTAGGGAGTCGAGGGCGACTTCGGCGTAGTGGATAACATCCAAACCTCTCAGGCCAAAGTCACGAGTTCGAATCTTAGCTCCGGACCAGTTATGAAAATTCCCAAAAAGTATTTGAGTTACCACGACGGGAGATGAACCAGCTCAGGGATAAAAATCTCGATAATCAAGGAATCAAATAAACATATCAGTTTATAGGGAACAAAAGAAGTACTAATGCATGAGATCAACGCTTCGAATAAAATCAAATACATAGCATGAGTTAGGTGGGCTAAAAATTACAACGATGCATATAGAGGCTAAAAAAGAATAAAAAACATTGTGAATGGGTGTAATATAAAATGATAATAACAATTATATTTATAATATCTGCATGTCTACAGATTGTGGTCTTGCTGCAATTTTAGATGACCATCGACACGAGGGAAAAAAATAGATAATATTATTATACAATACTTAGGAATTAAAACCTTATAAAGAATACTTCCATTTTTCATAATGCCAAAGACAGTACATTCCAAATCTCGTTAACCTGAAACCACTTTATATTCAATAATATACTATCATAAAGATCATAAAAGACAAAATGCCACTATTTCCCTTAATGCCCTTTCATGCTAACTATTAGGATGGATCTTCCAAAGCACGCTGTAACAACGAACCAAATGTAAATAATAAAATTCTCAAAACTCAGGGCACACGATCCTCTGTAGCAGGTGGAAAAACTACTTGATGTGATATTTCCACGATGGAACTGACTCTAAGCTTCGGGTCTTGAGCATGAATCGGCATGAATTGCGGCGCGACAAGCCGGCCAGTTCAGCGTAAGCGTCAATCTTCAATTAACAACACAGTACTCAAAAACTTCATTTGCGACAGGATTGGAGAAGAACAAAAATGTCGAATGTAAATATAATTAGTTTTTTTTCTGGTTTTGTTGAGTTCGATTGAGGTACCTTTTGAGCTGAGTAGCATTCTCTACAACCTCTTGAACGATCCTTTCGTGAACTTCAAAGTTTTCTTTAGAAGCTGATAAGAATGCTGCTAGCAGCTTAAACACTAAATTCGAACTAGAAAGTTCGGTTAATTACTTAAAAAGTAAGCTGGTTAAGCCAAAAAACACCTTGTTATCAGAACTTTTGGTTGCTTGGGGTTTTCTTCACGCACTGGTCTTCTGTTTTTGCACTCCACACTCTGCCAATAATCAAATTCCCGATACGAGGCCACTCTATATCGAACTTCAAAACTGCTAATAATCATCGATTCACTCGCGACAAAGCGGACAAACGCTCAAACCTAATAATGTATGTCCGGATGTCTCAATACTACCACTAATAAGCAAAACTAAGCTGATGAAACTCCTCTTCCGGGTGCGGGGGCGCAGCACAAAAAACCACAAAATGTGGAAATACTACCGACACTCACACATTTCGGGTGGGAATCGATTGTATTCACTACAGGTTTCCCAAAGCACGCGGATATTTTATGATTTCACTGTTAGTTAAAGTTAAATTACGAATTATTGTTTGATTGTTTTCGCGAAAACGACGCAGCAAAAACAAAACACGTCAGTTCCAAAGCACGGCTTGCTACGATCGGTCCATACCAAGACAGGCTAAGGAGTGTATCGAAAATAAGTTTGTTGGAAATCGTTATAAGCAACTTTCAAATTAACTAGATAAAATACACGGACAGAAATGATGCATGATTGATATAACTTTTGCCATAGTTATCCCAAGCTTCGAAGATATTCTTGACATAATTAATTTAAATGGTTGTTTGAAAATGATTTGATGTTTAAATCGAGCATATATTTCATTTGAATCAACGTTATTGAACATCAACCATTAAATGCTTAAATGAAGCATACATGTCATTATTTGAATCCGTGTTTATCGTTGAATCACTCATACTGGAAGGTTAAATAGGGCATATAGCAGCTCTACTGAGCCTCGTGGCTGCCATCCGCACTCAACTAGTGATCCTCAGAGTACAGAGATATGCGGAAGCGGCCATATTGAGCCAATCGAGCAGCGAGAACTGTCAAAATCTGAGCCAAACGAGCATGTTTACTATTTGCTGAAGTGTTTCGGTTGCTAGGTATTGAAATGGAGTTAAAATAAATGGTTTAGATTTAGTACGCTTCAAAAATAAAAAATGAATCATTTGTATTCTGCATAGCTCGTAGTGTAATAATAACATAATATTTTATTATTATCTGTGTTCGATAATGTTGCTTGTGATGCTGAGATGAAAGTTTGTCGGAATTTGTACAAAAGGCCATTTTTCATTTTAGTCAATTAATTTCACTGGTGCCGTGTTGTCAGTATGTTGAAGAGAATTCTGTTCCAGTGTCTAATTCTGTCTGTTTGTTTGGTTTGTAGATTCCCTCATAGCCTATTCTATACTTGTACGTTATAAATGTAAACAATGAAAGCTAACATCGACGAAGTCACGCACAAAGCAGTAACATTTTACTCTGCGGAAGTGTTAGCAGATTTTGTAAATAAAACGAACACCGTTGCCAAACCGACGAATTGAATTTCCGCATATCTCTGTACTCTGAGGATCACTACACTCAACGACAAAGCGAAGGAAAAAAAATATCATGGCGGCGGCAGATCACTCGGTTGACTTGGACGAAGACCTGGTTGAAGAGTTTTATGTTGACGAAGAAGTGGTAGAATTATTGAAATCGTTTGGATTATCCGCGGCGGGCATCGAAGAGTTTGTAGGTATGTAAGCAAATTGTAACTATTCTTTAAAGTAGTTTTAATGAATTTTGATTTCAGCTAACGGGTACGACATTGATGCGCTACATTTAATCGAGCGTGAAGAAGTCGAAGCGCTTCTTCCTCCACCGCGACTAGCAGACCGAACCAAGTGCATTCGAGGATTGAATGACTGGCGTCGGTCTCTGCAATTTGCAATTTGCTGTCCATTTCTAGGGTTGCATGTTGATAAGAATGGTATTTCCAATTTTCAAACATTGTTATATGTTGTTTAATTTCGTAATATCCAAAGAATATGTGCTAATTGAGTAAACGTTCCTATAATGGTGGTATTTTAGTGCAAAATGTTCCAATTAGAACACATTGCACTAAAATACCACCATTATAGGAACTTCAATCGTAAATTTAACGATTTTTTTGATTTTCGGAACCAACCATAACATCATTTGAACGAATCTCTGTGTATGCTTAAACCAACCATCCGATACCATTAGTCCAACCCTCAAAATAAGGTCAAAATAAACATAAACATTATTGAATTTATCATGAGAATCAGAGAGCTGTCAAATCATCAATAATGAATATTGTTGATGTTAGCATAATATCATAGACTAACTCTAAGACCAGTAGGTCCCATACAAAAACGATTTTTTTCTTGGCTCAGTCAGTACTAGAACATCGTCCCAAGCTCGGTCCCAAGCTCAATAATGCACCCCTTATAATGAACTCACATGAACACACTCTCAAATACTCTGTCAAAATAACACAGCAAATCAAAACAAAGGCGCAAATATGTATAACAAGGTGCTGGCTTCAAGGTGTAATTCGGACCAAGGGGTTCTACAACAGTGAACCAATTTCAAATCGCTAGTTGCATATTGATTGTTGATAATATCATAGACTAACTCTAAGACCAGTAGGTCCCATACAAAAACGATTTTTTTCTTGGCTCAGTCAGTACTAGAACATCGTCCCAAGCTCGGTCCCAAGCTCAATAATGCACCCCTTATAATGAACTCACATGAACACACTCTCAAATACTCTGTCAAAATAACACAGCAAATCAAAACAAAGGCGCAAATATGTATAACAAGGTGCTGGCTTCAAGGTGTAATTCGGACCAAGGGGTTCTACAACAGTGAACCAATTTCAAATCGCTAGTTGCATATTGATTGTTGATAATATGGTTGATTCAACCCTATTTCATGCTCTAATTAGATCATCAATTCTGTTTAATTGAAGCTTCCATTATTCTTCGATCTATTGTATTATGCGTGAAACAATCTCAAAAAAGTATTATATAAAAGTCAATTCACAAATATGCTTGATCGGGACCGGAATATTATTGATATGACTTTATTTATTTCTCCGTGTATGTATTCCGAATTAAGAACCCCATTAAAATTGAATTGTAATTTCCCCCAACTGAAAGTGAGCCAAATCGATATATTAGAAGAGTAGGCAGGGTATCTTATCACCCTTTATCAGTATGTCTGTCGCTCTCTCTTTCTGATACGATCGCTTCACGATCGTACTATGATACCCCGATCATTACCACAAAATCGTTTGGCCACCACAAAAAATAGGATGAGTAATAAATCGATCATTTTCGAGATAACACATCCCTTTTGTGTTCTCAGTGCGTGAAAGAAAAATCACTTAAGAATAGTGCTTCTCCGTTTGCATTGGTTTGGTTTTCGGAAGTGCATCCAAGAGAAAATCCGGATTCATCAAAGGTGTTGTTCCTGTTCTGCTGCTGCTGTTGTTCGCCGTGTCTACCGCCGGTTCGTCCAGGTTTGCCAACAAAGTTATCCACAAACTTTCTTTCAAATTATGTTGAAAACCGATATTTTATTCACACAAAAAATTGATCGTTTATTGTACGAGGTTAAACTTGAACATAATGAAGACCGGATGAAATTTAAGTTATTCCTTCACGAATTTTCAAACTTTGGATCGAATGCTCTTCATCAAGTTCCGGACAAGTGTTGCATCGCATTTTTTTTGACGCTTGAGCCCAAATTTTTTTTAACTCCTGCATGTTCCCAGCTGCCTTACCAGTCTTCTTGAAGACCCTCTTCACGATTGCCCAGTAACGTTCGATGGGTCGAAGCTGAGGGCAATTTGGTGGATTGATATTTTTCTCAACGAAATCTATACCCTTTTCTGCAAGCCAATTGAGAGTGATTTTGGCATAGTCAGCCAACGCTAAATCCGGCCAAAACAGTGGAGGTGTACTATGCTTCTTATATAAAGGCAACTATCCCTTCTGGAGACACTCAGATCGATAGATTTCCGCATTTATAGTTCCGGTAGTGTAAAAAATGGTTGACTCCAAACTACACGAACATATTGCTTGCCATACCAGTACCTTTTGACCGAATTTATCCACTTGAATCGACCTGTCCGCATCGCTCACATCCTCCCCAACGATGGCAGTAAAGTATTGTGGACATGGAAGGGTTTTTGAGTCCTCCTTTACATAGGTCTCATCGTCCATCAAAACGCATGCATCCGGACGCTGCAAAAGACGCGAATACAATTTCCGGGCCCTTGTTGCTGCTCGCTTCTTCTGTTCTGCACTTTGTTTCGAGATTTTCTGCTTCTTGTAGGTCTTCAGGTGGTTTCGCCTCTCGATACGCTGGATCATTCCGACACTCGTTCCTGCTTTTTTGGCCAAATCACGTATTGACATTGATTTGTTCTTCATGATTAGAGATACCACTTTCTGCTCCAGTTTCGGGTTGGAAGAACCGGGTTTTCTGCCTCTTCCTGGTATCCAAATAATAGTGTTCCCCAAACTTATTAATGATGGTTTTAACACTCGCATGATGAATTCCAAACCGCTTCGCCAATTTTCGCATAGTAATACCCTTCTCACTTAGCCATGTGTCCAGAACCTTAATTTTCACTTCCTTCTCAATACGCGACATTTTGAAAACGCAGAATTTGAACCGCACAAACAAGTAAACAAAAGAAAGCTGACAGTCAAACGCACAGCATGCAGTGTTCAGAGCATAAAAAACCATCACAAATACATGCGTACAACGCAAATGTATGTGGATAGCTTATATTCGATATACTCCTTATATCAATAAAGGTATATGGGCATTAGATTTGGAAGGAAACCAATTTCGGCCACTCTTTAAACAATCAAGTGATCTAGATTGCACATTGCTTCGTAGTCCTACGTCAACTTTGCGTACAACCCCATTGGGCTGTCCCTTCTAGTTTTTCAGGTTCATTGGTAAAGATAAGAAAATCCTCCACATATATAGTAACAAACATCAGTCTGTCACCGCTAATTATCCAGTATAAGCACGGGTCCACACTTGAACGAGTAAAACCAAATTTCTTCAAAATTGCATCCATTTGATCGATGTCCAGATCAAACTTTACTGCTAACGCCATCAGATATCGCACCGTCGCATATCGAATTACCGGAGAATATACCTCATCATAGTCCATCGCGGCCTTTGTGAACATCTTTTCACTACTAGCCGCGTCTTATTTCGTTCAATGCTTCCGTTGGTATCACGCTTTCTCTTGAACACCCATTTGTTCTTGATGGCTTTCCGCCCTTCGGGAAGATTTGTCAGCACCCGCGTATTATTCTCGTTCAGGGATTCCAATTCTTCTTGCATCGCCTCGGTCCAACGCTCGTAGCTCGTCGGATCATCCATCGAAATTTCATCATCGATCGGCATCTGAGGCGGATCGATGGGGCCAGAAAACGAAATATAAGAAATAAATTCATCATACTTGCCTGGACACCGGCGCTCCCGACCGTTGCGCCTTAACATCGACTGGTTTACTTGTTTGCGGAGGGAGCGCAAATTCATCACAGGCATCTTCGAAGTCTTCACTTTCCAAACTAACATCGGCTTGTTCGTCGTTTATCTGTTCCTGAGTTGCCATTACTGGAGTTAATAAGTCTTCGAAATGCAGTTCCAGGAATTCCACAGGATTGGAGTTTTCGTTCTGACAAGTATCCACATCTTTCACACCTTCAGTCAGGATCGCTACATCACGGCTTATTTGGAAACTGTCGCTCTCTGGATCATACACGCGGTACCCTTTAGTGTCTTCGCAGTATCCAACGAATATTCCCTTGTTTGATTTGGCATCAAACTTCCTTCTTTTAACCTTAGGGATGTGAGTCATTACAGAAGAACCGAAAATCTTAAAATGCTTCAGATTAGGTTTTCGTTCAGTCCAAACCGCTTCTGATGTTTTGTTCTCCAACGCTTGTGATGGACTTCGATTCACCAAATAAGCTGCAGTTGATATTGCTTCTGTCCAAAATTCTTTTCCGAGTTTGACATCATTCAGCATAAACCTCGCTTTCTCTACCAAAGTGCGGTTCATCCACTCTGCAATTCCTTTTTGTTCTGGTGTATACGGGCATGTCATTTGATACCGGATCCCTTCTTCTTCGAACAACTTACGAAGATCTTTATTGACGAATTCTCTCCCGCTGTCCGATCTCAAAATTTTAATGTTCTTGCCTTATTGCTTCTCAGCCTTATAATTTGAATGCTCCAAACGCTTCATTCTTCTTCTGGAGAAAGAACAGGGTCACCTTCCGGCTTGCATCATTCATGAATGCAAATGTCATGAAATAACGACTGCCTTCTTTTGACGGAACTTCAATCGGCCCACACAAGTCCGAGTGCACCAACTGTAGCAATTCTTCGGTCTACGATTCGCTACTTGGGAACGGTTGACGTACTTGCTTACGTTCCAGACAAGATACACAACAATCCAGAGCTTCATTTCCAAAATTGATTCCGTAAGCAATTTATTTTAGTTTCTTCAGACTTCCTTCGTTGATATGCCCGAGGCGTCTATGCCAAAGATCAATGTTGCTTGTGAGAAACACTTTCTCCTGACGCTTAACCCGGTACAAGCCACCATCTTCGACACCGCTAATGATAATGAGAAACATTATTCTTTCTTCCTTAGTTATGTAGCGTCAAAACGAATTTGCAATCACTGCTGTATATTAGCAGAAGAGCCCACGCCAGTGAGCTCACTGGGGCGCACGCGTCAGGGAATTTATCTGCATTCGCTTGTGTGAATTTGAGAGCTCTTCTTCTCACTCTAGAGCGATCGAGTGTAGTGTGAATAAAAACCATTTTCTCCACTCACATGCGCTACCCGCATGCAAACACTGGGGTGAATATAAACAAGAGAGAAGAGCTCTCGGTGGGGTAAGAAGAGTGTGTGGAAAATTTTCAATCTCTCTCTCCCACACTGAGGATATGGACATCACTGCACACAACCTTCATTGCCGTCTACTGACACAGAACCTTTTGCAACCGCCTTCGTGTTGCTATTATTCGCAGTACCGATATCATGATCTATTGCTTCTTCATCGATGAATCGTTGATCAGCCCTCGCCATATGACAGGTTGCCCCGGAGTCGAAATACCATTCGTTCGTCTTCACGTTACCAATCGCAAAAATACTACAAAGCCCTTTCTGCTTGCTCTTCTTCATGATAATCTTCTTTCCTGGACATTTCGCGGAAAAATGAACTGGCTTCTGGCAATTCAAGCACGTCCTCGCATCGATCGTTTCTTTCGGCTTTGCTATACTGGTCCTTTTCATATTGCCCTTACTTTTAAGTGCTCCCTCGATATTGCTGCTTACCGAACCTCGTTCCAGCTTCAAGTCCTGCAAACTCTTGGCCTTAACTCCATCTGCCGTCAGTGCTGCTCCCGATGCGTTGAGTCCCATGATCATTGGTTCATACTGATCAGGCAGTCCCATCAGCAGAATTGCAGCTAAGCACGAATTATTCTCCTTGAAGACGATCACTGCCAGCTTATGACTTGATGACTTAAGATAGTATTTGGTGGCCCTGAACAGGGCCGGTTGGTTTTAATAATCATACCGCCCCGGTTGTATTTTCTGCGATGGTTGATATGGCTACCATCTTTAACGCGTAGAAGATAGTTATGGAACCACATACTTTGAAGCCATATGCTGCAAAATTTAGCTTAGACTTTCTCAAAATTATTTGATTCCTATCGAATGGTAGGTACCCTATCCAAGGCACTAGAAGGTAAGAAACACTTTCCAGCACTGATTACCAGCATTAAACAACTGGTTAAAAGAAAATGATGTCTGTGATAGGGAAATCATCACATGCCAACAAACGGCGGCAGAGATTGCAAAAAAGCAAACTTCAAACAAGTTGTTTAGTTATTTCTTTTTTTCAATACTGAATCATTTAAGAAATATTTATTATTTACCGCTATCAACTTATCCGCTATGTACAACTTGGAACTACAACGAACTCAAGCTACCCTTTGTCCTATAGATCTGGACACATGATCGGTTTGACATGTTGCAGTACGACTCGAGTTATCCGTTATAGAATTTCGTTCGTTGGTTGTTCAACGCGCTTTGTTATTTACTCCGGGACGCGGCGTTTAAAGCAAAGCTATGTTCAGCCGGTGCGCGGTAATGAAAATTTCAAACAGCACAAGAGAAAAATTCAACAAAACAAACTCTTATATTGACAAACAAACCGTGCAAATGGAGAGTCACCTCACACGAGGCGACAATTGTCACCTCGTATGTGAGAGCGAGTGGTCTTGTCTCACACGCCACGCAGAATAAGGCTGACTGATTTGGCTGTCCTGAAGAGGACGGATTTAGTTGTCGGGGGAGAAACATGGTTCGGGTTGAACTTGGGCTTTCTTTCTTGGTTGAGCTCCTCGTCATTGCGGGTGGCCATGTGCAGGTGACGTGGGATGATTGATTATTTAGGGTTACAGGGTTATTCTGCGTGACGTTTTAGGTGAGACGACTCAAGTCACCCGTCTCACGCGATTCTCGTAGACAAATAAAGTGAGAAAAGTCACCACGAGTGAACTTCGATGAATTCTCGCAGTCGTATGTGAGTTACAATTGTCGCTCACAAGTGACATTTTAAGGCTTATCCTAAACCATTGACGACTGTTGAAAATGGAGACGAAGCAGTTAATAAATTTATCATGTAATTTATCAGAAAATGAATAAATTATTAATTTTTCTTTACTTTTCACATTTCAGTATACAAGTAACAAACAGAAAGCAGTTCGAGTGTTTGGTGGCCACCATGGAAAAGTACCCCCAGGTGGTTAAAGGCCTGTATTTTTCTGAGACGGCAAATTTCAACCGAAAAAAAAATTGAGGGAGTCTGGGCCTCTCTCACAAAGAAACTTAATAGCAATGGTCCATCGATTCGATCTTTGAATGGACGTACCAATCAAAAAGCCTTGTTTTGTTTGATAGTGTTATTTAATTTCTTTTCAAGACATGGAACGACTACGAACTTAAAACAAAAAGAAAACTATCTCACATCCTCACGGAGGCTCGTGCGCAGGTGAAGGTCCTGATGAAATAACCCGTCCCACTTCATGTAAGGAAGCAGTCGAAGCACTCCTTCAATTGGATAAGACAGTTGCTTCTAATGTTAATATATCACATGTGATTGTTCATTTCCGGGTTCTATTTTTTATTTATTTTCTTTCAACAGGCAATACGTATGGTTTGGATACAGTGTAACCTAAGAACCCTCATGTTCTGGAACCACACACTCACCGAAGAGATCAGAGCATCAAGAAACCCCAATTGCAAATAATGAGGACAGTCATGACGAGAACCTAAATCTGAATAACAGTGCTGAATTGCCAAGTACGATACTCCATCAACAGCAATCGGTGCCAAAAAAACGTAAGGAGCGGCTTGAAGAGCAAACACACAGCTTTCGAGATTGTGTCAAGGACTTGGCACGTTATACGAGAAAAAGATATTTTTTGCAGGCAAGAAAAATTCGCTTTGCACAATAAAATGCTCTACGAATAGAAATTCAAAATGCTGAGAAACTAAAATACAAATTGCTCCTGCTGGAGTTCAAAAAGAAAAAAGCTTTTTACAAACATTTTCTATTCTTAAAATTTAGGTGACATCAATGTTTGAAAAAAAAACCAAATTCACCTACCCAATGAATGTATTGTTGATACTAACATGCTTCGTATTTGATTCAAAAATTGTTATTTTTGTTCGAAAAATGCTTTCTATTTACTTCAAAGAGTTTTTATGTTACAAGTTGAACATCGATATTTTTCATTTAAATGGACGAAATTTGTATCCGTGGGGGTGCTTGCTGTCGCCACCAGCGTTCCTACAGCCACTGCACACACTGTCGAAAAGCTGAATCAAAATGCGAAGGTGTCCCCCTTAAATAACATTCATGGCTGCCTAGGAGACGTTCCTTACTTAAATATGAAGTCTGTGCTAGGAAAGTGTTTCATTAGCTTAATGTTAAAAACTTAATTTCATTTTCGTTTTCATTTTGCAGCACAGGGTGGGGCAGTAAGAGCGCAAGTCAATCCAAGGCTGATAGAGAAGGAGGGATAATGGCTGACTCGCCACATGCAGGCTACATGATCACCATGGGTGGGGATAAGGATTAGGTTGGGGAAGCAGGTTTTTAGTGTCTTTGGATTGAGATGATTGCGCTGCTACAAAATGGCCTGAAATGTTTAATTTGTGTATTAATCGGTACTAGTAGCACAGAGAACAGACATCCAGACTCGAACTTTTTTTTATCCCAAATTAACTGTGTAAATTTTTTAAAGCAAACCGTTGGAAAATCAGCGCCGCGTAGTCTAGGTTTCACCAAACTAAGATAGACAGACTATCAAATCTTAAGGCGCGCAGGTGGCGCCATCAACATACGAATCACCAAAACTAACGGAAACAAGCTGTAATTTTAAAATGGCAGTTACAGCAATTTACACACGGAGGGAACTCTAGCTTGGATGTCTGTTCTTTGTGCTAGTAGTGAGTGTTTTACCGTAAATATTTTTAAAGCAATTTGTGAATAATATTATTTTGATTTATTATATACTTACTTGGTCCTGGCTATACTTCTCTTCCTGTGCTCCTGTGTCCTAGGTTGATTTCGAAGTGTGCCAATAGTTGTTTTGTTCTGAAATTTATATGATCATTACCTCTCACAGATAACATTCATATTGTTATTGTGATTGAGGCAACGAAACCCAGAGAGAGAGAGAAAGGAAAAAAGACGATAACAAAACAAGTGTTAATGAAAGTTAGTGTTAGTTATGCTGTTATAAATGAGCACTGTGGAAGACATGAAGAAGATAAATTGGTGTTAATATGGAAATATAACTTACACTTTTAGTAAAAACTCTTATATTCTAAAACAATATATGAATATTTACATATATAAAGATTTTAATTAATGAAGATTTCAGTTTTCCAAAAATCCTTCAAGAACTGAGGAGTTGGCGCTGGAGAACCCTTCAAAGTCTGATGGCTAGAGATCATCATCAGTAGGTTCTTCCTCCTCTTCTTCATCACTGCTACTATCTACATCGGAGTCAATAAACTTATTGACCAGCTTTTTGGTTTCAGCATCCATCCTGTGTTTATCTGTCGCCCATTCCTGCCAGATTTTGGCTGATATTCCACTGCGGTCAATATCTTGCCGAATTGAAGTCCTCCACGTGAATGCTGGTCTTCCTGTCTTCTTATTTCGATTGATGTAATATCGGAGGGCTGTTCGTAGTATTCCTTCATTTCCACTTCTTATAACGTGTCCATAGAATTTGATTCGCGCGATTCGTATTTTGTTTACTGTTTTGCCTTCCAAAACATTGGGAACCGAAAATGGCTCATCAATCTGTTGTTCCATTCTACCGGATTCATTGACTTGCTGAGGTTCTTCCTGGGTTTGTAGCAGTTCTCTGCCATGACTCTCCGGAATTGAATGATTCACGATATCCTCTTGTTCCAAAAGGGGTGCGTTAATGTTCGCTCTTTCTGAAGACCCTTCATTAGATATCGATGAACGAGTTCCTTCTTCATAGATTGATCGTAGTTTCACTAGCATTTCATGCTCCATTGTACGCAAGTCGTCCCTATTTCTTTAGTATGGTTGATACTTCCATACCGAACGTGGCAACCGGTGTTATTAACGTGTGGTATAGGTGTTTTATCACTTCCCATTTTAATTGATATTTCCTCAAGAAGGAACATAGCGCATGAAAAGCCTTTTTTGCTTTCCTGATTCTTTCGGCCGTTATTTATTTTCGCGTTAAGCTACTAGTGATATACGCTCCTAAATATCGAAGTTTGGTTGTAGAAGGAGATGTTCGCTCATCACCATGAGGCACCAAAAGTGAACAACAATGTTTTTGGCTAGAATGAAAGATATGAAGAGAAAGTTTTGATAGTTCCGCTAGTGTGCGGCAGGATTGGAAATGTAACAGATGTTTTTTATGAAAATTGAGCGAAAAGGGCATGTATACGGTGGTACTCGAATCAACGACATTTTTGCCTAACAGCCCACTGCGGGGTAGGTTAAAGTACGGACTAAGTCCGCCACTTCAACAGGCAAAAATGTCCGGTTGGAAGACGCTCATGTACCACTGTGGCTTGTATAGTTATTCTAGCGATCTATTGTGTGCACTCTGTTTACTGATGCGCACATGGGAGAGGAACTCTCTCCTTTTTTGGGTTTGTTTTGATTCGCACCGACTGACGATCACTAAAGTTTTTCTCGTCGTCTCCAACGTAGAGACCTCGGAGAGAAACACCGTGAAGCGATGCGATACTGGTCCCCACCAGTATAATTAATGGTTACCACCATTTATGGTTTTACATACATTAATTGTTATTTTATATATTCTCCGTGCGAGGAGTAACGATTATGATGTAGAAGGAGATGTTCGCTCATCACCATGAGGCACCAAGAGTGAACAACAATGTTTTTGGCTAGAATGGAAGATATGAAGAGAAAGTTTTGATAGTTCCGCTAGTGTGCGGCAGGATTGGAAATGTAACAGATGTTTTTTATGAAAATTGAGCGAAAAGGGCATGTATACGGTGGTACTCGAACCAACGACATTTTTGCCTAACATCCCACTGCGGGGTAGGTTAAAGTACGGACTAAGTCCGCCACTTCAACAGGCAAAAATGTCCGGTTGGAAGACGCTCATGTACCACTGTTGTGAATAAGAACTTTCGATTTGTTAGTGTTGATGTATAGTCCGACGGATGCTAGAAGCGGTTCTGGAATTTCGAGTAGCCTTGCGACGTCTTCTTCATTTTCGCAAATCAACAGAATGTCTTCTGCATATGCTAGGACGCACGGCATCCTTAGATGACCATTGTGCTCAAAATTCATCTTCGGGACGAATTCTTTAAGAGTCATTAAAACGTGATGAAGGATCAAAATGAACAAGCGGGGACTGAGGGGGCACCCTTGTTTTATACCGCGTTCTTTTGCCATTGTTGGAGTTTGTTGTCGAAACCATTGGCATTTCCGCCAAGCAAGCCTCTATTATTCTGTTTATCAATCAAAATGCGACGATTTCTTCCATGACTGCCTAGGAGACGTTCCTTGCTTAAATATGAAGTCTGTGCTAGGAAAGTGGTTCATTAGCTTAATGTTAAAAACTAAATACGTAGAATTTTACAGTAGATTAGTGCAAAAATTTAAAAAATTGGTCATGAAATGAAATAGATATTAACGTTCAAAACCTAAGCATATTTCGTGACGCTCCAAATTCTCGTACTCGCAACGTGTAGGTACCCCTGTATTGAAAAAACTATAAGGGACAGCCTAATGGGGTTGTACGCAAAGTTGACGTAGGACTACGTAACTATTTCGAAATAATCTACATACATCTATGCATATACATGTACATCATATCGTGATATGACTACCAAAAATGCCGTCCAAGCAAGAAGAGCAGCGTATCAAAATTTTGCTCGCGCATCGCGAAAATCCGAGCTACTCGCACGCAAAGTTGGCAAAATCGCTAAAAGTTGCCAAATCAACCGTTACAAATGTAATTAAAGTGTTTGGGGAACGTTTGTCGACAGCCAGGAAGTCTGGATCGGGGGAAAATCGAAAACCGGAAGCCGCTGAGACGACACAGAGAGTTGCCGGTAGTTTCAAGCGAAACCCTAACCTATCTCTCCGAGATGCCGCAAATAAGCTGGATGTATCGTCTACAACCGTGCATCGAGCCAAAAAACGAGCCGGACTATCGACTTACAAGAAGGTAGTGACTCCAAATCGCGATGATAAACAAAATACGATGGCCAAAGCGCGATCCCGGAGGCTGTACACGACGATGCTGACGAAGTTTGACTGCGTGGTAATGGACGACGAAACCTACGTCAAAGCCGACTACAAGCAGCTTCCGGGACAGGAGTTTTATACGGCAAAAGGAAGGGGAAAGGTAGCAGATAAAATCTGATGGCAGGGGTCAAGCGTATGGCCCGGCAATTCGGATTTGGAAAAGCGGAAGCCTAACTGAATATTTTTCCTGAATTTTATACTAATTGAACTTGAAAAAGAAATTTAATTTGATTTTTTAAATAAACGATTTCACCGATTTACACGCGTTTTCCCTTGACCAAATTTTGACCGTATCACCCTTTACATATTTCCCTCCAGATTTGATAAATTTGCCATGAGCTTAGCACGACTGCATTAAAAAGCCACTTGACAGCCGCTGAGTCATCATTCTAGCTGGTTGCTCGCCCGCGTACTTTTCTGCAGGGTACTTTCAACCGTCAGCTGTCAGAGCAGTACTGGCCCATTGCCGCTCTGCACAGCTCCATGGCTGCCGAGCGAATGAAGAAAATTTGAAGGTGTTCCTTTTTTATATCGTGCACTGCTGCATATGAGACGTTCCTTACTTAAATTTGAAGTCTGTGATAGCAAAGTACTGTGTATTTGGTAAATTTACTCTGAAAAAGCGGCATTATAAGACATCACCTTATATTTGCGTTAATGTCAATAGTTGAATGTTAAAAATCAATAGTTTTTAATATTTAAATCGAAGCGTAGAAAATGTTCCGATCGATTGGTGCAAACATTTTGAAAATCAATCGTGGAATGACTTAGTTATTAACGTTCAAAACCTATATATTTTTCGTGACGCTCCAAATTTTCGCAATTCGAACGTGTACCCCAGTATTGAAAACACAGACGTAGTCCTACGTCAAAAACAAAGACAAAGCAAAAAGTGACTATTTATTATTTTAAACAGCTGCCGAAACCAAAGCCAAGCTGGTTATGTATTTTCAGACTCTGCTCGGTCGATTGAAACGATTCATAAGTGGTTTGCTGATTTTCGTTGTGGCCGTACGAGCACCATTGACGCACCGCGTTCTGGACGCCCAAATGAGGTCACTACAACTGAGAACGTCGATAAAATCCTTGATATAGTATTGGAGGATCCAAAAGTAAAATTGAGAGAGCTAGCTAAGGCTTTAGGCATTTTAATGGAATGAGTTGGCAACATAATACATTCCGTTTTGGGTATGTAGAAGCTCTGTCGCGTTTGCTTACAATGGACCAAAAACGCATTCGTGTTACAACCTCTCAGGAGAATTTGAGCATGTTTACACGCAATCCGAAGGAGTTTGTGCGCCGATTTAAAACCATGGATGAGTCATCGCAGCAGGCAAAACAGAGGGTTTCCCTGGACGAAAGTGCTCCGAAGCGCCCGACAAGACAACAATCGGCGGGAAAGGTTAGGCCTCCGTGTTTTGGGATGCGCAAGGTGAAAAAGGCAAACCCATAACAGGCGCATACTATGCAGCGTTATTGGATCGTTTGATGGATGAAGTCCAGAAAAAATGGTCGCATATGCAGAGAAAAAGTGTGCTCTATCATCACGACAATACGCCTGCTTATTCATCTTCAATTGCTCAAGCAAAATTGAATGAAATTCGGTATCAACTGGTTCCCCATCGACCGTATTCGCAAGACTTGGCCCCCAGTGACTTCTATTTTTTTTTATCCCTATAGGATTGCAATGATCGGGGTTGGTTTTTGAAAATTCTCAAGTGATTATGCCGGAAGGATTAGTCTATGGTGACCAAATAAACACCGGGCTTTCGAAATCAGCTCACATAATCTTTTTGAAAATTTTTGGGATTCAGTATCAGTCAGTGTACGCGTTTTGTTGTCCTGGTATTTGTTAAAGTCCGTGTTTTTGTACTTTGTCCGTGTCATTACATTGTTAGTAATATTCATGTCAGTGCAGTTTTTGGTATCTGCGCAATTTCATATAGTACAAGTGTGACAATGTAATAGCTATCTCCCTTATTCTACGTTCCCAAATGAAACAAAGTATTTGACGTTAGACTTATCTGGAAAATAAGCTGCTCCGTTGGACATGGATATTTGTGGGCGTTCTTTTACTATATAGTAATGTTTGTATGTATGATGTGTATGTAGTTTTGGAAATGTTAACTGATTTACTTACCCACACTGTTGTTATTACTTTTGATTTGTTGGGAACATACCGCCTTAGATGATACTCGCATGCATGTGCTTCGTCCACGTAGGTCTTTCTTAGGCGGCTACTTGGTCTTGTTCCAACCAGAGGCCAAGATGACTATCCAGGTTGCGTCGCCCGAGCACCCTCCTTATTTACATAAAACATAGAAGTTTCATAGGAAATCAATATGTGTACCTGTAATTTCTAATATAAGGATGTAACGCTCCAAAAATTATTTGAAAATATCTAGTATTCTTCAAGATATTAATTAAAATGTGTCCACTGAGAAACGTACAACCTTTGTTCTAAGAATTCGGTATGACAAAATAAGCATTCTAGCATTACACTCGACATTTTTTTAATATTTTAACTTACCGGCATGTTCGGCCAGTATTAAACGTGTTTCTTATTGTAAGATACCAATTTTACTATTGTACAAGTCACAGCAATGATTAAGAAAAAAAACTTCCATCGGGGTGGAATGAGCACCATTTTACGGGGCAAGATCCCCACACCACAAAACTGCTTCCTAACCTCTAAAACAGCTGTCAAAGTGTTTTTATCCAAATCAAAACAGTTCGACTCCACGATGGTGCGGAATTACAAACGTGTTTCTGGTAGAAAAAATGGACCAGAGGAAATCTAAGTGCTGCAATTGCAGCAGTCACCTCGGAAGGCATTTCCGTGAAAAGAGTTGCATCCGATCACGGCATTCCCCGCCAAACATTAACTCGGCATCTTAAAAAAGGTGAGGAAGTCAACCAGATAGGTCGGTTCTGCACTGTTTTTACAGAACATCAGGAGAATGAACTAGGGCTGCATGTGCTGAATCTCGAAAAATCACTTTACGGCATAACGACCAATGACATTCGCCAGCTGGCCTTTGAACTTGCGGAAAAAACCAAATTCCTCATCCGTTCAACAAATTTAAAGGACTTGCGGGACAAGATTGGCTGGCTGGATTCCGAAAGCGGCACCCTGTGCTTACTCTGCGAACTCCGGAAGCTACATCAGTAGCAAGAGCTCAAGGGTTCAACAAAGTGGCCGTTGAGCGATTTTATTTGATGCTAGAGGAAACCATCACGGCAGGAAAATTCACACCTTGCCGGATCTAAAATGTGGACGAAACGTCGGTTCTTACGGTAAGATGTTTGTTTTATTTCTTTTCAAAATTTGATTCTAAATCTATCTTCTACTGTCACGCCATTACAGGTTCAAACGAAACGAAGTAAAATTTTGGGACTTCGTGGTAAACGGCAAATTGGTTGCATTACGTCGGCAGAGAGGGGCGTTTTAACAACAGCTGCTATTTGTGTATCTGTTTGTGGACATGTGGAGTTGTTTTTAAAAGCCAACCCTGGAAAAGTCGTGAAGGTAAACGAGATAAGCTCGCTCTTCGGAAAAGCGTTCCTGGCATCCGCGACCCCTTCCACCGCTATTAATGGTTTTAGGAAAACAGGCATAGTACCTTTGAACAAATTTATCTTTGGAGAAGAAGATTTTGCTGCATCCAATGTGTCGGATGTTCCCCAAATTATGGACGACGAGCCTCCTTTCCACGGATTTGATGACTGTGGAGAAAAACTAATGTCATTCAACACCTTGATTGATCTCCCAAGCCTTGGCCAGACTTTGTGCTCGGGGCCGATCAAAAATCAGGAACAGCACATTTCTTCCGGAACAACTTCACAACTGATCCAGAACCATATACAGGAATCCGATCAAACGTTTGTGACTTCGCCATCAGAGTTGAAGCCACTTCCGAAGATGGCGTCCAGGAATAAATCTCGTTCCAGAAGGAAGGAAAAAGCAGCTGTTATCACTTCTAGTCTCCATCAAAACATGCTGAAAACATCTATGGCCATGAAAGATATCAGCGAGATTCAAAAGCATAAACGAAAATCATCAAGAGCTGCATCCGGGAAATTGAACAATAAAAGAAAACTGATCCCACTGGTTGAAGATTCGCTATGCCACAAATGTGGATCAAACTTCGGAGTGTCCGAAGGGGAAAATTGGAGTAAATGTATAGAGTGTAATACATGGTTCCATCTCTGCGAGGGTGCCAAATTGGCACTGCCAATTGTCACTTCTGTTAATCTGTAAGAGGGATTTGTTTGAAATAAACGTACCTACTTTTGGATTTGTATGCTACATTTTACTGGATTTCATTCTTATTTCTGATACCTGACATTATCTATAGTAAATAGTACCAGGTTCTCACTAAAATCTTGAATACAATGTTTAAAACGCACTTTTTTACATGAGTGCCCATTTTGCCCCGAGCTATCTGAGAACAGCAGAAAAAAGTTGTTTTATATTTTATGTATTTTGAATGCATTTTTAGGTATAATGAGTTGTATCAATGCTTAAGCGCTAGAACAAACACCATAGAACTTGGGTATACGACAGACCAATGAAAAAAATATAATTAATCCATGTAAAAAGCATGTCAAGCTTAGGGTGGCGATCTTGCCCCGTCCTTACCTATACAAAAATATTTGCTCCTCTGCCAACAACAGCCAGACCAAATGTAGAATCTGTGTGATGATGCTTTCCAGAAAATTGCCGACCCATATTAAAATTCAGTTATAATAAAAGCATTAAAATTAATAGACGATTCTTTGAGTAGTAGTAATATTATTGAAATTATAAAAAATTCTATATTGTATGAAAATAAGGAAAGGTTTCAAATTAAAAGTTAAAATGCTACTACTAGTGGGTTCAAATGCATTTCTGGTCCACATCACCCCTGGAAACTCTGGTTTGCATCTTTCCCGTTTGGGTTAAGATCCAGCTAAACCCCGGGACCTGGTAGTTTTCAAACTACCACAAGGTATTTCCAGTGCCCAGGGTTGGCCCCCAGTGACTTCTATTTGTTCCCAAACCTGAAGAGATGGCTTCCGAAGGAGTACAATTCGAATGGGATAAGAAAAATGGAAAATCGCTGGACTCGCTGTATCGACCTAAAAGAAGACTATGTTGAGAAATAAAACCGAATTTGGCAAAAAACATGTTTTCGTGTTTGATAATAAAGGGACTTTTCAGGCAACCTAGTAAACTCATATAAGTTCAATGCTGATTTTCTCATTTACGTCCAAATGTTACTTACGTCCATTTCAAAAAGTAGTCGAAAATTATCGATTCGTGTGAGGCGACTGTCCATTTGATTTGAACGGAAAGTCACCTCACCCGAGGCGACATTGGCACCTCGTATGTGATAGCGAGTCGCCTCGTCTCACAGATCACGCAGAATAAGGCTGTGTAGGTGCTTTTTTCATTGCGGAATGATGCACAAGAACATCTGCTTAAACGAACACTCAGTTTTTTTAACAACGTTTATATTGACATTAATTAAACATCTTCTTAACATTCTTCACCATATTTCGTTTCTGAATACAAGTCAGATGGAATAATATCAAATAAAACATAAATCTTAATCTCGTTCGCTCACGTTAAGAGAAATAAAAATCTGATGATTAAAGTTTATTAATGATAGAAAAAGGAAAAAAATCCACTGAACTATAATGGCTTGATCAAATTCGAAGTTATACAAGGAGAATTAGTGATTCGTTTTCTGTTCTGAACCAACGGGTTGTTTTTGTTACATTTTTTTGTGAATGCATTACAGTTGCGAGTGATTCTTCGTTCAGAAAATTCAAATTAAACTGTAAGAATTTACATTGATGAACCACGTAGTGACTGCCATTTCGCTCAGCGCTGATTATTGCTTGTTGTATTAGTAAAACAAACTTTTGAGCTCGTCTCGAACGCTAAAAATAAGTAAAAATCCAATTTAACATTCATGAATGTATGAAACCACTTATCAAGTGGTATAGAGATGAATTCTTCGTACATCTTAAGAAATGCAGTCCCATAACCCACGTGAAATGGTGTATATGCAAAAAATCTTTTATACAGCCTTTTTTAGAAACTCAAAGATAGTAGCGCATAGTTTTTAACAAATGAATCAAATGTGCATTGTAACATTATTGATCTTTTTTCGTAAGAATGTTCGTAATACACTTCCAGTATTTCGATTTTGAAATACTAAGTAGCAACAAGTCTGAAACAATATAGTTCACCATTAATTTGGATTATTACAATTCTACAATCCACCAATACTTTACCTTAAAATTAATCATCATCATCGCTTAGTTTCATGGAAAAATTAGTTCCAATTGACGACATATCATCAAAAAACTGTTGTCGTCGGCTTGCTGGTGGTTTAGTTGTACCGATGGAATTATTAATCAACAATGCCCCACGTCCGCGACCTGATTCCGTGACCACCGGCTGGCGTATTACTCCATCCGTTGCTTCTCGTCTGTCACGAGTTCTGTATTTTTCGGTCGATGCTGCTATTTCCACCGAACTCTTTCTTGGTAAGTTTGGATCGTAAACGCTGTCGTTAACGTCAATCATATGGAACGGATTCACCGTGGATGAAGTATTCTTTTTCAAAACCTTACTAGTTCCAGCAACACGAGACATGAAGGAACGTTTCTCCTCGTCGTAATTATTAAACGGGCTTCTTGCCCGATGTTTCTGAATACTCGGAAGAGTGTAATTAGTCTGTACCGAAGAAACCAAAGACAATCCATCAGATAGGCCTTGATTGGAATACGATGTAGTTTCGCCCATATTCAAACACAGTGTTGTGTCGGCGTTCGATGGCAAATGGCTTCCAGCAATCAAATCAATGCTTAGATCCAGACAGCAATTATCAGATATTATGTACGTCCAGCGAACAGCCTTCGACAGCGCACAGAATCTGGTATTTCTTTGTTTTTCGTGAAAATCACATGCAATTCCGCTGGTATATTCGTACGTATCTTTCTTCAGCAATATGTCTGCTATGGTTTTAGACGGAAAGGTGCAAATGTCCAATCCATATTTTTCGGTGGCACGCTTCAAGTGGAAGAAAAACTCTCCCAGTGGAATCACTAGGAATTGATAATCGATCTTTGAGTCTTCACAGCATTGCGCCAGAATATTTTCAACCACCGGAACTTGCTTTTCATCAGTTATCAACGGGAAATGTTTTTGAGTTTTGTGGTTGTAATCGGTAAAATTCAAAATTTTCTGCAGAACATTATCAAGATCCTTTTCGCCGATCGCATTTGGTGGAATTGGTAGATCATGAGTCTCTTCGCTGAGCTGTTTAGCTTCAAGTTTCAGTCCCAGGGGCAACTTGATGGGATCTATCAATTCGTGTAACTTTGCTTGAACACCCGATTCAAGATTATATTGAACTATTGCCAATTCGGCCGGTATGTATAGATCTGTTGATGTTTTGCAGAAATAGTTTACCGAAATGAAGTACATCTGAAAAAATCAAAACAACGAAAAATGTACATTCACCAACACTGATCATGACATCGAACAAACAATATAGCTACCTGCATTTTTTCTAAGACATGGTTATGTACAGCTGTTTGAATAGTCTCAGAAATAGCCAATCCGATCTTTTGTTGCTTTTTCAGCAATTCCTGCTTTTCCCTTTCGACCTGCGAAAACGGAACGCCCTGAGCTGTGTACTTTTCTCCGTAGTTTTGTTTCGGTTGTTTTTTATACGCAGTTGCTTGATCCTTGTAAACTTGTCGTTCGATATCATTAAGAAGATTCCACGAAGGCCCGGCTTCTTGCATGACCTGGTCCATTCCTCCCGGAAAACTCTTACCTTTGCTTTCCTCCCGTCGCCGGAACTCCAGCATGAAAAAGAAGAACGGTCCTTTCGCTGCAGGTTTCTTGGGCATTTTCGGATCCTGTGCACAATATTCGTATAAAACATCATCGTAACAATTAAAATACTTTACTCATTTACTGCGAAAACTATGGCGAGTACCTACCAAAGCAAATAACTAACAGTTTTACTTAACTGATCCGAAAGAAACCTGAACAATTTACCGATGCCGACAACTGATTGAGTAACTGACTGAAAATCTTTCGGATAGATTATCCTACAATGCCTCCCTAATCGTTCAGCAAGGCTGAACTCTTTAATTTATAAATACAAAATGTATACCGTAAGAAGGAATGTTATGTTTTGGATTACAAATGTCTTCAATTTAAATCGTGCAACATAAAGTTATTCACATGTATGCCAAAACCCGCAAAACCCTGATTTGTAAGAGCAGATTGTTGAATCTAGTCTCGCTCCTATACAACACAACGCTTGGTAAGTTCTGAGTCGTTTGACATATCAAACGGAAACGGAAATAGAGAACGCTACGGAGGCAACGGGAACAATGCGTTTGCGTGGAAATGACAGTTTACACGCTATTTCCAAACAAATCAACGTTGAGTATAAAAATCATAGCACGATGGCGTCATCGATGCAGTTTTAACAGTTCAGCCGGGATAAAAATAACCATACAATTACAATACATTAATATAAAATAACATTAAAATCTATTTCCGACCATGAATCTTATTGTTCATGAATCAGATAAAGGAACAATGCATATTGCAATTACAATAGATCTACAATTCATTCCATATGCTTGGATTTTTAACAATTGCGAAACAATACAATTAATAGTTATTGGTTCAAATTTGTTCGGAAAATAATGATTTTTTCTATAGTTAAGATACATAACAACCCCCCTTTTCTATTGTCGATGTCTCAGTTTACATAAGATTCTATTTTGGTAACAATAACTCCTATTGTCATCTTATAGTTGTGAACAGTAAGATTAATCGTACATACTATAGATTTTATGGTATGGTAACAATACATTCAGTTGTAAATCTATGAGATTTTTTTATTCGGGAGGGAGCTTGTTTACGTGGACTGAAAATATTTCGGTGAGATCGGTTCGAGATTTTGTGCTCTAAATTTATTACGATTGCATTAAAATTGCAGCAAACCATACACTCAGCGAAATAAACTTTCGATATTCATAAGATTGTATTATGATTATTTGCTTTAGGAATTCAGTATGAATTCCATAAATTTCCCAAGTAACCACAAGCATTATATTATTGCACTTATCCAACCCAAAATAAACATCGGCAATGCAGGATCGCATGAATTCAACAGTTGTCAAGTAATGAAGCGTTAGATTATCTTAAGAATGTAGTGATGCATTACCAATGCAATAATGTTACTTTAGCAATGTCTTATGACATTACAAAAGATATAGCATGAGTTCGATCTTAGTGGGGCCCTTTTCAGCTTTAACTCAACTTCAATGATGCACTAGACGTAAAACATATGCCCTATATATGCATGCTATTACAGCCTAGTGGTTACTTGGGTTATCTTATGAAATAAAATGATGTTGAAAAAATATAAATATGGAGAAACCTGGATTCGAACCTCGAACGTTAAGGTTATGGGTGCAGTGACTTGCCCACTAGTACACTGATAGGCAAAATAAAGTGCCCACCTCTTCGTTTTTTTCAATTTCTCTCATTAACTTGGTTCAAATTAAAGTAAACACAGTGTAGTTTTTATTCTTATATTATTTTTTAATTTTTTTTTTCAATTTTCACTTATGGAATACTGAAAAAAAAAGAGTTTTACCAGGGGGCAAGCCACTCTGCCACGTTGTGTTTGTGTTTCAGTGTGTCGGAGGGTGTTTCTGTGTTTCAACTTATCTGTCAATACTACAATCGAAAATTTATGCGTATTGGCAACCATGGACTTTTTTGGCGGTTAATTCACGCACACATATGTATCATTTAAATCACATGAGTGCAAGTGAGAGGGAAACAAATCAGTGAGTGGCTTGCCCCCTGTTACCCCCTGAGTTTTTTTTAAAGAAAAATAAATCAATTTGTGTTGAAAAAATAAAAACAGTGACAAAATAAAATGCCCACTTCATTTAGGCTACAGAAAACATAAATTCAAGTTAAATAAAAGCATTTCAATAATCGATGTGTCCTCCTTTGGCCTTCAGGACCTCCTGCAGGCGCTTCGACATGCTCTCGACCAGGTTCTTTAGGTGCTGTGAACCTAGCTCTTCCCAGGCCCGCTCCAGGGCTTCAAAATAGTTATTTTTATTGGTAACACCAGTTTTGTCAACCCTGGCATCGAGAATCACCCACAAATTCTCAATGGGATTGAGGTACGGGCTTTGTGGAGGCCGTTCCAGCGGTTTGATCCGACAAGACCGGAAGAAAGACTTGGTCTTCTTGGCAGTATGCTTCGGGTCGTTGTCCTGCTGGAATACGAACTTCTCTTCAAGGCCCGTCTGGATCAGCGAAACCTCCAGATTTTCTCGCAGGATGTTGATGTGAGAATCTGCCGTCATTATCCCGTCGATTTTCACAATGCTTCCCACTCCACCCCACGAAAAACACCCCCAGGAAAGCTTAAGAGCGTAGAAGAACAATGTCGTGTGAAACAAAATCTATTAATAAGTCAGCCTTATGAAATTCCAAAGCATCGTTCGTAAGATGAAACTTATGAAATTCTTATGATTATTTTGCTGAATTCAAATTCCAACACCTCGTAAACAAGCTCCCTGAACTGTCAAAAAAGTGAGGATAATACATTCGGTGCAATACGATAGACTAAAACCAACTAGCGATTTGAAATTGGATCACTGTTGTAGAACCCCTTGGTCCGAAGTACACCTTGAAGTCAGCACCTTGCTGTACATATTTGCGCCTTTGTTTTGATTTGCTGTGTTATTTTGACAGAATATTTGAGAGTGTGTTCGTGTGAGTTCATTATTAGGGGCGCATTATTGAGCTTGGGACCGACCTTGGGACCGATGTGCTAGTACTGACTGAGACAAGAAAAAAATCGTTTTTGTATGGGACCTACTGGTCTTAGAGTAAGTCTATGCTAAAATCGTCAAAGGTACACGCAACAAAAACCGCCGTAGAAACTGTGGTAGATGTAATAGTTCAATGGTAATATGGATATAATAATAATAATAATAGTTTTTGAATGATCAAAAATAAATGGCAATAATTGTATATATTTTATTTGAGTGATTCACCATGAACGTAGTAATAACTCTTAAGAAGGTTATTCACGTAGCAGCGTGTTCAAACGAAATCGTAGTAGGTGCATGTGCATGATCGAGTCAGTTATTTGACGGATTTTGCAGAGCACAGTTGTGCTGGCGCGAATGCAGAATGTCGCGAAGAGTGAAGTTGAAGTTTCCTCAACCAGGTCACGACAGAAACAACCATTCATATGGTTAAATTAAGCACACCAACAAATTTTCACCTGACTATAAATGCGTTTATTTTGCCATGCCTGCGATTAGGTCAACCATGGTGCAATTGATATCAATATCAGGTCTGTCAAATATACCACAAACGTTGACGGTTTCACCATAAACGTAGTAAATTTGACTGAAATTTCATGGTAGTTTTAAAGATAGGCGTAGTCGGGTAAAATGGTAGTTTCTACTAAAAGTTTTTTTTCAAAGTTTACTCAAAATGAGATAAGATAGTTAGCAGTTTGTAAACATCGATCAGATTCAAGCCGATGTTGACTGTTATATGATGAATGCATCATCCAAAACTGCACAATAGGGATATTATTTTAATTATACTTTTTTGTTGCTAAAAATGTTTTTATTGAGTACACGGGAAAAAATCTTGTAGAAGAAACTACCATTTTACCCAGAGACCAAAATTTTCGCCTACTTGAGAAGAGAAACGTACTTTTTCACCCGCTTGGAGAAACAGATGAGAATGTGAGAAACGAGAGACTATTATACGCTCAGAGCAGCTTTCACGAGAAAAACAACGGCGATTTATAATTTTCGGATAGCATGAGTAGCTGTCTTTTCAGTGAATCCTAGAAGCCGATAATTAATTTTCACTTATTTTTTGACACCTGCACCAGTCTTGTTTGTTTTATTCTGACATTATAATCCCATAATGATGGTCCATGGCGGTACCAGTGTGCACCGACTTGGCCTTATTTTCGGTTTTTGCTCCTCGTATACGATTGCCATTGTTTACAAAACCAGATTCACCCTAATCTAATGTTGGCGCTGAATTAATTATCGGCGAAAAAGGAGAGATGAAAATGTTAACGGTTCGCTACTCATCGACAACCTGCTTGAGAGAGAGAGCATGGTTTTCACCCAACTGAGTGAGAATTTCGATCTCTGATTTTACCCGACTACGCCTATCTTTAAAACTAGAAGCATTTTAAAAGTTTCGTCCTATACTTTAACATGGGAGCTGTTGGATTTATCACCACTCTGTGTCTTGCTTTTCAGCATTTTCGATATTCTCCGTGTATATCTTACAACAAACTGCACTGAAGAAAATTCCATGGTTGTACCGACAATTATATCGTGCACGGAAAGAAATGACGAGGGATAATAAACACACTTTTGTTTCAACCACAAAATATGTTTAGCTCAAAGAAATTTTCGAATTGAACCAACCATACTTCATAGTTAACAGTACCATCATTTTTGCATATCTGTCATAGAGTTAAATCAAAACAAAAATTTTATAACTCCAACCAGTGTGTATGCTAGAACAGGGGGTAAGTCACTCGACCACCTTGTCCCAACAAACATCGGTGTTGAATTAGAGCTTGTTCAAGCAAATTTGGAGAAGCTATTCAGCTGTTTCTTCTTGAATAGCTGAATAGCTTCTCCAAATTTGTTTGAACAAGCTCTAATTCAACACCGATGTTTGTTGGGGTGTTACCACCCTAAAAAACACAATCCGCCACACTTCAATCACACTCGCCACCACATGAGAGATAAATGCAAATCTGGCACCACTTACACGAATCGATTGTTTGTTTTTGTTTCCCTCTCGCTTACACAAATGTAATTCAGACGATGCATATGTGAGCATGTATTAAACGTCTTAACCGTGCATGGTTGCCAATAAGCATAAATTTTCGATTGTAGTTTGTGAAAACACAAAAACACCTTCTGCCACCCCAGAAACACATTCGTACACGATCAACACAAACACAACGTGGCAGAGTTAATCTCCCCCTGATAAATGATAAATTTAATTGCATTCTCTTTCAAAAGATTTCACAACCGAAAATCTCATTCAGAAAAAACATTGAACTGACCCCAAGCATATTCAAACCAACCATTGGTATTGAGTTGGTTCAACTATAATCATGGATGAATTTACTGCCACGGAAAGCCAACTGTCAAAGTATGACCAATATTTTTTTCGACATAACCATTGTATAGTTGAATCAACCATATTTTACTAAGGTTGACTCAAGCATACATTAGTTGAATCAGCTTGAAATGTATGATTGTTACAATCATACACATGGGTTATCTAAAAACCAATGCAGAAGTATAGTTGATTTTAGATGAAATATTATTGATTGAATTATAATTTTTTTCTCCGTGTTAACAGTGTTTATTTTGAATAGTTCAGATCTGCTGATGTAAGTTTTTCTGATAGTACAAATAAAATCTCTTTTATTCACACATTTTGTCTAATAGATCGGTATCGTGTTTGAAAGAAATTTCTTTTTCTATCCCAAACCAATGTTAAATTTCATTTATTGAAACGGAAAAGTAAAGAATCGAAAAGAAAATTCTGCAGCAGTATCCACCTGAAAAGAACGACAAATAAAAATGGAATTTGTAAAGTTTCCACGCAAACTAAGGCCGTTCCCAACGCTGTTCTACTTTGTATGGGCTGTTTTAGTTTACAACTAGAACTGAAACAAGCCATTCAGGCCGTTCCCAACGCTGTTCTACTTTATATGGGCTGTTTTAGTTTACAACTAGAACTGAAACAAGCCATTCCCAATGATGTGTTGCAGTTCTACTTTTCGAGCAAATTTTTGCAACAGATTTACAACTGCTCGACAGCTCTGTTTTATTTTCAACGCGATTTGAAACACGGATGCAACATTGTTTTAAACTGGGTTTCTTTGTAGTTGTGGCAGCTGTTATGACTGATGACTGTCAAATTAGCGGTTTTTAGTTTGTTTTGCAAGTGATTTTTTTAACGCGAAATTAAGATCTACCAATATTTTTAAAACATGGCATTGCGATTAACGTGTTTATGTTTTAATTTTGACAGTTCCAAAATTTAAAACTGGCAAGCAGTTTGCAACAAACATGAAACTCAGCGTTGGGAACGGCAATGGGAGCTGTCCTTTTTACTTTCGGAAAAATATTCTGCACGATTATTCCTTCAGTGAAGGTGGCATTTCGTTCCATGCAGATCAATTGTCAAAATTCCGCTTGGTAATATTGAAAACAAATCCGTAACCTCTTTACTTTTTAGGTCGATACTGGCCTTATTACATGAAAAGATAAAAAAATCCAATACCAACCTTTTTATGAAAAAATAAAATCCATGTAACTTTTCACATAAAACGTATTAAAAACTCATTTGAATTTCGCTAGGACAAGTTAATGCAATCCATGCCCACACAGAGAGGAATTTGATGGTCAATTTTACCATTATTGGGGGTTAGGATGACTATTGCAGCATAGTGATTTTGAACCAACTATGATCATGGTAAAAAAAACCATTAAAAATAGTTGATCCAACATTTGCCATAATGTCGGAATAGTCCTCGTTACCATGATCACAGTCAAGAATGCCATGACCGTGGTGAATTGGTCTATTTTCATGGTTATTGTAACCATTATATGCAATAGTCATCTTGACCATGATTTAATTGTCGGTATAACGATAGAATTTTTCTCAGAGCAAGTAACCACAAGCATTATTGCTGATTGCAGTTAAAAATGGACTCCGACAAAAACAGAAAAAAGTGTGATAAAAGTGCACGTTTACGTCAAATCGTTTCCTGTCTTCAGTGAACTTTAAACCTGTCAGCATAAAGGATAAGTGCACCGAAGACAACAAAACGATTTGACGTAAACGTGCACTTTTATCACACTTGAAAATGCGCAAAAAGCACTTCTAGAGTCCAATCACAACTGCAACCAGCAATATATTATTGCACTTATTCAACATCGGTGATGCGGGATTGTATCAATTCAACAGTTGTCAAGTAATGAAGCGATAGATTAGCTTAAGAATGTAGTGATGCATTACCAATGCAATAATGCTACTTTAGCAATGTCTAACGGCATTACAAAAGATATAGCATTAGTTCAATCTTAGTGGGGCCCTTTTCAGCTTTAATCCAACACTAGACCTGTTGCACTAGACCTAACGCATATGCCTTATATATGCATGCTATTACAGCCTGTTGGTTACTTGGGGATGAACTTGAATTATTTAGCCAGATGCTGGTCCAGACTCATGCAATGCTACCTGCAACGGAAAGCATTCGTGAAAACTAGGGAAGCTAATATTGCCAGGTTGGCGCAAGAAGGAGCGCAACGTCTGGTAGACGATTATTTTTCGAATAATCCTACCTACAGTGAGAACCAATTTCGCAGACCTTTCCAGATGAGTCGAAACTTGTTCCTGCGCATCGTGAGAGACGTACGGGCTGCAAATGCCTACTTCGTGCAACTAACTGATGCTACCGGTAAGCTAGGGCTAACGACATTCCAAAAATGCACTACGGCGATTCGTCAGTTAGCCTACGGGCCCCCGCAGACGCGATCGACGAATGTCAGAGTCAACGGCGTGAATGTTTGAGTTCTGCCACACCATTGTTAACGTGTTTGCAGCCCACTAGGGAAGGTCCATTAATTATGCCACGCAGTAAGGGGGAGGGGGGTTTGCGAAAACGTGACGATCCATACAAAAAAAAACTTGAAGATCCATACAAAAAACATGACAAGGGGGGGAGGGGGGGTTATAAAATGTCAATTTTTGCGTGACGTAATTAATGGACGTTCCCCTACTTGCGATCCCTAAATCACGACAACGTAAAACGGCTGTTGGATAAAGGCAAGAGACGAGGATTCCCAGGGATGTTGGGTTGGCTACCGTTGGATTGCAGCCACTGGCAATGGAAAAACTGCCCCACTGCTTGGGCTGTCCAGTACAAGGAAAAGGACAAAAATCCCACCATTGTATTGGAATCAGTGGCGTAGTATGACCTTTGAAAATTGAGCGAAAGGGCATGTATCCAGTGGTACTCGAACCATGGACGTCAATCTTTGCCTAACATCCCACTGCGGGGTAGGTTGTAGCGACGGAACAAGTCCGCCACTTCAACAGGCAAAAATTGACGCATGGAAAGACGCTCATGTACCACTGTGGCTTGTATAGTTTATTCTTAGCGATCTATTGTGTGCACTCTGTTTACTGATGCGCACATGGGAGAGGAACTCTCTCCTTTTTTTGGGTTTGTTTTGATTCGCACCGACTGACAAAAACATCTGTTAATTTTCCTACCTGCCGCACTCTGACGGACCTTTCAAAACTTTCTCTTCACATCTTTCATTCTAGCCAAAAACATTGTTGTTCACTCTTGGTGCCCCATGGTGATGAGCGAATATCTCCTTCTACATCATAATCGTTACTCCTCGCACGGAGAATACATAACATAACAATTAATGTATAATTAGACTGTTTTTACGTTCACCGCAGCATTTTGCAATTCAATTAGAAGCTGTCCGGAAAGATGTCGAATGAGGTTTTGGTGTTTTAATGTCCACCTACGGCATCAAGTATGACTTTACCAAATACCAAACGCTTCACGCGCTGCTATCGGGCTGCTAAATTTGAGCACCCGACTCTTCTCGCAGCCTCGCTGCTAGTTTGGTAGCGCGTTTAGCAGCGACCGGTACGGTGGAGACTGATGATAGAGCGCTGCTAAACGGGCTTCTATACCCCAGCAATAATGATGCTCTAAATAGCAATCTATGTGAGTAATTAATATCTGTAAAAAAAGTTTTCCGAAAAAACTGGAAAGCCACGCACAATTAACGAACATAAATTTTCCATACATCTTACATTTATTGATCATTTTACAAAAATGACCTACCTGATGACACTTAGCCGCCCGCCTTATGACACTTAGCCAGGAACTATGCAGTAGTCCTAGAAAAAAACGATTGGCTTCCCTACCCTAATTGGAATTAAACCAAGAATGCGAAGGAATGAGCGATAATTTTTGGACAGGCTGATTTTACATTTCTTAAAACACTGCTAAATAACATTCTTTAAAGTTTTTTTTTCTATAGAAGCCTGGGATGCAGTTGAAATTTGATTAGACGTTTGACCGAGCAATCGAAGCAGAAACGGATCTTCAATGTATTCAAACAACTAATGGACTTTCGGATCGGATGAACAAAGTGAGGATATTTTTCAAATCGACGTATCGGATTTCAATAGCATTACCATCTAGCTGGTATCATCATCTTTTCTGAAGGTCGAATTTAGTTGCTTGCGAATAGTTATAATTTTTAATATAACTTCCGGTTCAAATAAATGGTTTTAAAACTGGTAGATCTCAGGTATAAATTTGTTGAAAAACGATGCACGATTGAGGAAAAGAGAATTACTATAGAATAGGAATATTGTTAAGGTTCATGATGATACTGATAAATTACAGGTACTTTAATAGTTCTTCCTAACACACAGAAATGAGTCAACGTCGTTTTGAAAAATAACCGTTTCATAAAACATTTTCTATTCAATTTCATTCTTCTCTATTCTAATCAATACAAACATAAGCAGAAAAAAAAACAAACAAAGCTTGAAAAAAAGGTTCACATGTCAACCCAGATTTGTATCACGAAAAAATCATCGTTTTGCTGTTATTTCTGTCAATGAAATTCATGTTCACGAAATTGCTTCTGTTGGTTAATTATTTTGATTTTTTTTCAACTGTTTTTGTTTTATCACAGACAATATTTAGTCAACCAAAACATGCATTACGATAGATCCAGAAAAAATCCTCGTTTCGTACTTTTTCTTCCCTAACTATATCCAGAGAAAGTACAATATTTTGTTTAAAAAAGGGTATTACCCACAGCAGTGGTATGTTTTCACATAAGGAAAAAAAAAACATCCACCTAACATTATGCCCTTAAAGAACGTATTGATACATACCCACCACAATGAATCAAACGCAAATTTTAATATAACAATATAATTTTTATGATGCATTTTCAATTATTATCAAACAAGACATAAAACGCAGTGTTGCCAATGAATACATCTGATTGAATGTTTCAACAAGTTAAGAATTCAGTATTGTAATTAAATACACATGTTTTATTATCAGTCGCAACGTACAAAAAAATGAATACTTCTATTAAATTGACAAAAAAATGGGATTCGATACGATAGAATTTGTTCAGGTCCATAGTTTGAAGTTATTGAAATTCATTAAATACAATTTAATGTTCAGCATGAGCTAAGAGTTTATTGCGGATCGCGATATTTTCGTGGAAGTGTTTTTGTGGGAAAAATCATTCTAAATTCTATTAAACAACCATTGACCCAATGGACTAAGTCCAATATTCGCGTTTTATGTCATATGACTAGGTTTTGTTTTATATCAGAAAACATGAGACACCTTTACAGATTTCATACAAAGAAAAATAAATCATTCATATCCAGCTAAGCTGAAGCGCCCTAAACATTAGAAACAAGGACAGTTGTGAAGGAATCTTTGCTACCTTAAACATTTTGTAGACTCGTTCTGTTTATATTAAGCTGTCTTTTACGTCTGTTAACTAATTATTTTTTGTGACCGATCCAGCGCACACCTTTTGCTTTGTAATTATTGTAACTTTTTAAATGCAAACATAGCTTATTCTGTGAATAAATACTTATAACTAAATATCACGATAAGTTAATGATAAAAAAAAACCCTACAACTGCTGCTGCATCACTTTTCCATCTACCATGATGTGCAAGAGTATGCTTGCTACGTTCTATATCCGGAGGTGGATTCCAGAATTGTACTGCCATCCGAGCCCGGCACATCACCAGCATTTGAACTGCTTATACCATACTTCTTGGTAGAATCGTGCAAAAGCATAGACAAAGTTTCCAGACTTTTTCGTACCTATGGAAGAAAGAAAGTACTTTAATTAATTCGTCATTGCCAGCCTCATAGACATGAAAGAAAGTAACTACTTGAAATTAGTGAAATATACCGTGATAAGGTTTAACATTAACATTTTTAGTGGAATTATCACCCCATATCTTTTGTTCGAACTGTCCTACCGCTTTTTGCAAAACAGTGCTATGTGGATTTTTGTTGATTTTGTTTTTCTTATGGAAATGAAGTTCACGTTACTTTTATGTTTAGGAAACCTGTATAACCTAATAACAGACTTTGTTCCGGAAATATCGAAAACAAAACCCACTTGTTTTGTCCTACGTTGAAAATATTCGTATAACAGTCCAACTATGGATTTGAACACACAGTAACACAAAATATAACATACTAGTAAGCTTTTAAATATGTTTATACAATGATTTATCTAAACGTATAACAATAATGCGTGCATTAAAAATAAGCGACGAAATGTTCCGAAATGTGGTTCACGGTCAGTAGTCAATGAATACTAGTTGAATCCTGAGGTTTGAGCTGTTTAGTGGAATACTTGTAACTATAATTTAGAAGAAAAATTAGTAACCTTTAATTCCAACTACCTTTGTTATCTTCGACAGTACTATACTAGTTGTATCTTCGACATACTAGTTGCCTATATACTGTGGAAATTTGACAGCTTCATCAGCTTGTTTACAGAAACCCAAAAAGGATCTGGATCTTCCCGGCGGAGCGAAACGTGCGGAAGCAAGCCAACCCTCTTAGAGCTGGCTTATTTGAAGAGAAGAGTGTATTCAAATAATTTCATGGCCAAAACAAAGGATGATTCGATTAAAATCGAAAAAAAAGGACGATTCGAAAATATAGAGAACAGTGTACGTTTGAAGATGCGCTGAACAGTGGTCGGAAATCTAGTCCTGTTAGTCCGGATATCGATAAAAAGATCAGGGATGCCTACAAGCGAAAACCAGCAACTTCCGTTCGGGATGTTGCGAAAAAACTAGGGACCTCGTCGAGTAACGTCATGCGTGCCAAATAAAGACTTGGGTTAAAAACATACCGGAAGCAGAAAAAACCCAAAAGGAACTCAAAACAGGCCGCGTCCGTGTAACCACGGGCGCACCAACTCTACGATTCGTTATTGTGTAGAAATTCTGGGTGTATAATAATGAACGATGATACGTGAAACTAGATTACAAAACGCTTCCCGGACCACAATTCTATACTGTAAGCGAGGACAAAGACATCCCCGAAACGGAGAAGGCAATTTTTACCGAAAAATTCGGTAAGAAGGTTATGGTTTGGCAGACAATATGCGAGTGTGGTAAAACATCTAGTCCGTACATCACAACGGAGACGCTAAACACTCAGAAATACGTTGAGGAATGTCTCCAGAAGCGATTATTGCCGATGATCAGGCAGCACGAAGGTCAAGTAATGTTTTGGCCTGATTTGGCGTCATTACGCAGAGGACACTTTAGAATGATACAAAAGTCAAAATGTATGTTTCGTGCTGAAAGACATGAATCCGCCGAACTGCCCGGAGGCACGGCCAATCGAGACTTTTTGAGCTTTAACTAAAGCAAAGCTTCAAAAATTCAACCAGCAGACGACATCCAAAAATTTAAAAATGGCGGGAAGTACCACTAAGCAGAAGCTAATGGTCGGCGTGGCAGAGAGAAACATAATTCGGAACAGAAGTCGGATGTACGTTTCCGCCATTGTCACAAAGTTACGTGCTACGATATCAACGTCGTCGACGAAGCCAAATAGTTTGACAGACTCGCTGGAGACCGTGCCACTCTATCCCAGCTCTTCGAATCACACCCTCCAATGCAATGTTAAACAACAAACACGACAATCCACCACCTTTCCGTCACCCTCCCCGAGATTTGAAGGGACTCGAGAGTGTTCCTGATACTCGGACGACACAAATCACTCAATCCATCGTTGCTTTGACCAACCGCGTCAGTTTTTCCGGAAATCCATATTCGTGAATAATCTGTCATAGCTGGTCTCGCGATTGCATCATAAGCTGATTTGAAATCGATGAAAACATTATGTGTGGGCAAATTATATTCACGATGAATCCCGCTTGGTACTGCCCCACGAACTCCTTTGCAATTCGTGACAGCCGTAGGCATTAAATTTGGGAGAGCAACTTGAAGGCGGAGCTCAGTAGCGTGATTGCACGATAATTGCAGCAATCCAGCTTGTCACCCTTTTTTTATAGATGGGCCACACTATTCCTTCCATCCAATCCTCCTCCCAAATCTTGATAATTACCCAGTGCAGCGCCCTGGTCAGTGCTTCACCACCGTATTTTAATAGCTTGCTTGGGAGATGGTCAACACCAGCAGCATTGTTGTTTTTCAACCTACCAATTTCCTCCTCAACTTCCTGAAGGGTTGGGTTCGGTCAACGTCATCTTCTGCGCGTGTTTCTAGATTTATTACCGTGCCACTTTCATTAGCTGTAACATTGACGTTCAAGTGCTCATCGAAGTACTGCTTCCACCTTTCAATCCCCTCAAACTCTTCTGCGAGAAGGTTACCTTCCAGGTCTCGGTACATATCGGCTTGTGATACGTAGCCTTTACGCCAGTTGTTCAACTTCCGGTAAAATTTGCGTGAGTCGTTAGCACAGTACAGTGATTCCATTGCTTCGCGGTCTCCAACTTCCCTCTAACGCTTTTTCCTGCGAAGAATAAAGTTTTGCCTGTTCGCTGCCTGTCTATACCGTTCCACATCTGCTCTCGTACGGCGTTGCAGCATTCTCACCCGTGCTGCATTCTTCTCCTCTACTAACTGCTTGCATTCGCCATCAAATCAGTCATTTTTTTTCGATTCGGTGCAGAAGTACCTAGTGTCACTATTGCAGTGCTACCAATGGCAGTTCGAATATCTCTCCAGCCATTCTCAAGAGTAGCTGCGCCAAGCTGCTCTTCCATAGATAGGACTGCTTCTAGGTGTTGCAGGTATTCCTGGGCTGGTTTACCATAGTAGCCCTCTTCAAAGGTGCAGTCTATGTGAGTGTCTGTTCTCCGGGGTTTGTGACCATATACAGGATTCTGGTGCTGCTGGAAAAAGGTGAGAGCATCGAACGCAACCCGGATTCTGGCCGCCCGATGCTTTTGAGTAAACGGAGACTGCAGCATGCGCTGATGTGGAAAAGGGAAGGCAATGTGGCGAAACTTTCGGCCAACATGGTCATCGTCATGACGAAGCGGAAGTCTATACTGGCCGTGTCGGAAGCGCAAGTGGCCACACAGAAGCAGCGACTTAAAGTGCTCGTCAAGAATGTCTTCCCTGCGAAGCGTGAATAGACGTACTTGAAGCTCGACTGACTGGCAGGGGATAGGATATTTTACGTTCCCCAGGAAGGAGGCGAGCAGCGACAGAAAGTGCATCTCCCACGTGAAGTTCCCGAGGAAGGTCCTGTTGTGGCTGACAATCAGTGAGAAGGGGATGTTAAAGCCGCTCTTGTTTTCTTCGGGAAGTGCGGTCAACGGGGAGATGGACAGCACGTGGTTCTTACCGGCAGTTGCGGCAAGAAACAAAACCCGATTGACGATGTCGTGTTCTGACCAGATCTGGCCTCGGCAGGGTGAAGGAGATACAGCGTTTTAAGATTCAAATCTTTGACATCAATAGAAATTTGATAACTATTATCTGTTTTATTTCATCCATGCGATTTTAATGCAAGCATTAATAATAATTGAATAATTGATAAGGAAAGAGAATTGAACGGAGCTGAACTGTTACTGACTTGCCAAATGTTGTTCTGTTTGCTGAAAAGTTTCTACGAAGACACCGGAATCAAATCAATTGTCATCTCAATGGACAGCAATTGGTGAACCTAGTCCAAAACCATCGATACCACACAATCAGCTGAAAGGTTATGGCTGGCCAACAATTGATACGTTGCGGATGCGTTTGCGTGAATTTGACAGTTTTCCCACAGGTTTTCTGCCAAATTTACGTCAACGGAACGCAAACGTACTTATTGTAGGCAAGCCTTCATGGCCTCAGTATTTTGGAATGCGCATTGCGTAATATTAAACGACTACATTGAGAAGGGGAAATACCATCACAAGTGAATGGTATATAGCGTTATTGGAGCGTTTAAAGGACACAATCGCGGAACTACGGCCCAAATATAAAAAAGAAAAAAGTGCTGTCATCGAGACAACGCTCCATGTCAACAGTCAATCAAAACAGTAGAAAAACTACATGAATTAAACTTCAAATTGCTGGTACTGGCTACTCAGTACTGGCTCTTCGCCGAGCTTAAAAAAAATGCTCGCCCGTAAGAAAAGTTGTTCCAATGAAGAACGAACAAAGCTGAGGCCTATTTTGAAGCAAAAGTTTATCAAAAGTAGTTTTGGAATTGGAAAACTAGGAAAATTTTAATTAACACATGACTTTATCAATGGTAACATTGGTCATGATTATCAAAAACTAACAAAAAACAAAAACTGAAACATTTTGTCAAACTATCACCGCAAGCAAATTCCTTTAAATTCCACTAGAAAAAACTTATCCTTTGAAAGATAGACGAGTGCTCGACTTTTTTAAAGTGATAAAGTAAAGTTAATTTAAGTTTTCCTAGTTTTCCAATTACAATTGTTCTAGATTGCCTGGGACACCTAAATAGATACTGTGAAGCAATTTCCAACCAACCATGGCAATAAGTGATTTTTAAGGAATGGAAATTACATAAAATAATTTCCAGATTAGTAGCCTACGGCTATAGCAAACGGATTTCAAATCGATCCAGCTATAAACATACCAACAGAATCGATCGAATAGCGAAATTTGGTAACACTTACATACCTTTGCAATTTGCTCTAAATTGGAGTTGAGAACTATTTGAGCCTCCTCTGTGCTTCTGTCTTGCATTTGCTTCTGCCACCTCAGCACCTCTGCGTAAACGTCCATATTATCCTCTTCGCCCTGCAAAAAAACGATCGAAAAATTAGCCAAATTTCGTGACCAATGTTATCATGCCGTCAACTATACCAACCCATCGGAAGTTGTTGATATTATATATCCGCGATTGCAAGTAGTGAATTTTGTACATGAGAAAACACGAAAACAGTGCTAACACTATCGCTAAAATTATTCCTACATGTATAACACCAAAATCGGAGGGAAAGATTTGTTGTAGCCTATTTCTAAGTCTTGTTAGAATGCTAGTTTTAGCGTTACTAGTACTATTATTTTGATAGGGGTTATCACTAAAGCTGGTTTTTTCTCTAAGAGTGGCGTTGCCGGATGTCTTTAAAATTGCTGCGGATGCTATCAGTGCCGCTGGTGCTTTGATGATTATCTCTTTCTGTACCGATTTTATACTTTTCGAAACTGTAAGAATAGTAATTATTGAGCTTTATTAAGCTTTGCTTCCAAATATTGTATTACTCACCATCGAGAGACCGCTTAATGCCATCAACCACCGTTTGCTTATCGTTAGAATCACCCGAATCAACTACGTCAGACTTTTTATCTTTCACTTGGGAAGAACTTTCGTTACCACTAATTGAGCAGCTGCTGTCATCCTCCACCGAGCATTCAGACACCTCAACGTCCGGTAATTTCTGTGCTGATGGTTCCTCAATTTCTACTGGTGCAACCGGGCGCCACACACTGCACATCAATCGGTAAGCGGCTTCCCGACTCATGAAGCTACCGAACACGTGACGATCGTCACAGGTTGTGACACCAACCGCGTTTGGGAACATTTTGGCTGTCTTTTCCTTGGAGATTTTTATCACTGACACCGTCAGAATCAAAAGCTACGAATTAAGAGCAAAACGAATGTCATTATAAAGTTTACGCAATTCATGTTAATGTTATTACCTTTGTTACATAACCAAAAACATTGGAGTAAAATGCAAAATAATTTTGCGTCACATAAAGATGGCCTTGCAGAAGGATATCACTAATTAATGCACAAGAAAAGTCTGTGAAATAAAATTAAATAAAAACGTTGTATTTATTACGAATGATTTCTAGATTTTTTTTATTTGATTGTCGAGATATTCAGACTCGTCGCATTAAATCCGTCTCTTTTGTAACATGTCTTGTGAGTTGTGATTTCTGTGACTTTTTTGTGAAGGTTTGTTGAAATTAACAACATTTATTAAGAACAAGCTAGCTGAACTGGGGAGTGTGTAGTTGAATTTAAAAAACTAAAATTTCAATATGGATCAAGCTCTCCATTGAAATTTGCGTTTCAAATTGTTGAAACATTGAAGATTGCGATTTCAGGTAGCAATATAGATTTGATATCAAAGAATAATAGGGTCGAACGAAGCCAACTTACAAATAGAGGGCAACCCGTATCGCGTTAGAATACTGGTACGAATCTTACCGAATAACGTACGAATTACCCAAAAGGTATTTGAGTGACTACGACGAGAGATGAACCAGCCCAGGGCTGAAATTCTCGATAATCGAAGTTTTCGTAGAAGTACAGTACACAGCCCAGTTAGCGAATGCTGCTCGGTAACTGGGTTGACATTTTAAATGTAAATAAATTTCGAGGGGGCTTTCGATCAGAGATCGGTTGGAATATTTCATTGCACAATACATAAATTAAATAATGTTTTTATGTCTTCTACGTTAATGCGAAGTAGCTGTACATTGTTCAAAATGTTTTAATTAGTTTGTATGAAATTACGACTCAATTCCGTAGAATTTAACAACTTTTCAATCCTCTAGGAAACATATATGCCTTTTTCATGCCCCTTGCTGATTTTTACAACAAAATTTCAAATGTTCATTTTTGAAGTTTATTTGCTTTTTAACTGGGTAAGAGCAAAATCATCATAACTATTGGTACGATTGACCAGAATGTTTAAAAAAAATTCTGAAGAATTGGCTGCTTCTATTCATCCAGAGGTACACATGTTCTG
>JASCZW010007665.1:0-61891 GCA_034211315.2 Aedes japonicus
AGACAAAATTTAAAAAATAATATTACAGAAACCCCTTTTGCAGAATTTTGAAAGTTAAGAATTGTATATATATTATATTATGGAATTCTTCTCAAATTCTCTACAAAAAAAGGATTTTTCTTGAGCGTATTACTTTAAGTGAATTATCTTAAAGTTTTATGTGTAGTTCTTTCAGGAATTATCCATGTCTGAAGAAACTCCCGGAAGAAAAACCTTTTTGAAACGCCAGGAGGAAATATCTCAGAGGCATGTCTGAGAACTTTTAGAAGAGAATTTCGGAAATTCTCATAAGAATTTTCCTAAAAAATTATGGAGAAATCATTAGGAAGCACACATTACAAACTGCCTTTCAGACTGCGTTTCGTCCAGTATTGAGACCAGGCCCTACGTTGTGATTTTTTACTTTCAGAGAAACTGGCGACAAATGAATGATGCTCTTGGACTACTTTTGGCGATGATAACTTATTACCACCGAAAAGCGTGCCAGCTCGGTGGGTACAAGACGGTTACGTTTATACGACCTGTAAAACACCACTACACAGAAAAAAAATCTACCTGTAAAGGAAGCGATACGGTCAAAATTTGGTCAATATCAACTTGACGTATTTCTTTCAATTTTGCATTTAAAAAACCTGAACACCCTCATTTTGAAGGTGTGTGTGTGTAGAATGTTGCTCCTATTTTGATTTTGGAATTCACTCTTCAGTTGTCAAAATGCCGTCCAAGCAAGAAGAGCAGCGTATCAAAATTTTGCTCGCGCATCGCGAAAATCCGAGCTACTCGCACGCAAAGTTGGCAAAATCGCTAAAAGTTGCCAAATCAACCGTTACAAATGTAATTAAAGTGTTTGGGGAACGTTTGTCGACAGCCAGGAAGTCTGGATCGGGGGGAAATCGAAAACCGGAAGCCGCTGAGACGACAAAGAGAGTTGCCGGTAGTTTCAAGCGAAACCCTAACCTATCTCTCCGAGATGCCGCAAATAAGCTGGGTGTATCGTCTACAACCGTGCATCGAGCCAAAAAACGAGCCGGACTATCGACTTAGTGACTCCAAATCGCGATGATAAACAAAATACGACGGCCAAAGCGCGATCCCGGAGGCTGTACACGACGATGCTGACGAAGTTTGACTGCGTGGTAATGGACGACGAAACCTACGTCAAAGCCGACTACAAGCAGCTTCCGGGACAGGAGTTTTATACGGCAAAAGGAAGGGGAAAGGTAGCAGATATTTTCAAGCACACGAAACTGTCAAAGTTCGCAAAGAAATATCTGGTTTGGCAAGCCATCTGTACCTGTGGCTTGAAAAGCAGCATTTTCATAGCTTCCGGGACTGTCAACCAAGAAATTTACGTGAAAGAGTGTTTGAATAAACGTCTGCTGCCTTTCCTGAAGAAACACGGTTGTTCCGTACTGTTTTGGCCGGATTTGGCATCTTGCCATTACGGTAAAAAGGCCATGGAGTGGTACGCCGCCAACAACGTGCAGGTGGTTCCCAAGGACAAGAACCCTCCTAACACGCCAGAGCTCCGCCCAATTGAGAAATACTGGGCTATTGTCAAGCGGAACCTAAAGAAGACCAAAAAAACTGCTAAGGACGAGCAGCAGTTCAAGGCAAACTGGCTTTCTGCGGCGAAGAAGGTGGACAAGGTGGCTGTACAAAATCTGATGGCAGGGGTCAAGCGTAAGGCCCGGCAATTCGGATTTGGAAAAGCGGAAGCCTAACTGAATATTTTTCCTGAATTTTATACTAATTGAACTTGAAAAAGAAATTTAATTTGATTTTTTAAATAAACGATTTCACCGATTTACACGCGTTTTCCCTTGACCAAATTTTGACCGTATCACCCTTTAAAAACCAATCAATCGTTATCAGAACTGGTACCAGCACGAAGTATTTGACAGTTCGTACATCGGTCAGCCTTGTGTGTCTGTCATAAGTATAAGATGACGTCTACAAAATGGAAAACTAAAATATACCTTGATTGCCATTTTTATCACTAGGTGGTGTTGTTTGCAGTGCTACACGGATCGCCGAACATGTGTATGTGAAAAATGAAAGTTAAATAGTATATTTGGACATTGTTAAATAGTATATTTGGAAACATTCTAAGAATGCATCCCGAAGAACGGTGAATGCTCATCTAGGAATCTCCTAGCCAAACGTTTGATTATTAATTAGATGCCTCCGAATACGTGTCGGCATTTATGGATCAACCTCTTTAAATTTACGGAACAAGCTTGCTCTGAAAACCTAACGTAAACCTACCTTATTCCCGGAGCACAGATTCGACGCCGCCATGTACGTCGCTCCGACCGTCTTGATCTTCTCCACCGTTTTGAAGCGTTCCTCCTCGAGCAGCGAGTCGAAATCGGAGATGATTTCGTTCAATATCCGGATGCAAGCCTTTCCATTTTCGATATCCTCCGAGTAGAAGTCCTTGAAGTTCGGTATCGACGCGAACATCACGCCGCACAGTTCATGCATCTGGGCGTACAGTTCGTCGGCCCGTTCCTCCGACAGGTAATAGGCGGCCACGTGATCCGGCAGGATGTTCTTGATCAGCAAATCGTTCAGATGACGGTTCGATTTCATGTTGGACAGCTCCTTTTCGGCTTGTTCCTTCCAGATAAAGTCCAACCGAGAGGTGACCTCCACCAACCGGGCGTGATAGGTGACCATGGTTAGGAAAACCAGCAGCAGGATCATCATCTGAGCGGCCAGGGGCATTCCGCTGGCTTGCATGAATTGGATGTCATACGTTTCGAATACCTCGTTGAATACGAGCAGAATCAGGATCGAGTAACATGCGACCATGGTGATGGCCATGAAAGTTTTCACTAAATAGTATAGTTTGAGGGCCGTGGCCAGGGAAATCAAACAAAGGACCCATGTGAAGACTACGTATTCCGGATGGACGCAGACTGGGTGAGTGTAGTGATCGAAGGCCGTTGGTGGGTGTTTGGAAGCAATAGAATCTTTTTCCAGCAGAAGGTCGTCCGATGCATTGATAGACGATACTTTGAAGCTTTGTGGAAGATCAATGTAGGTGGGAGTGAGCCCAATGGATTGAAGTTCTTGTTCATCCATGTCTTTAAGCGTTTTGTTCTGATCGGCAAGTAGAGATTCCAAGTCTAGATTTACGATTTTGTGCGAATTCAAAATAAGGTTTTGATTGATAGTTGCCGTTACGGTGAGATTGAGTTGGAGTTCCTGTTTAGTTCCGGGTGTCTGAAGGAATGCAACCGCTGGTTCTTTCTGTACAGTCCCAGTGATGTCAATCGGTTCATCAAGATCGCACATGATCAATCCCATAGAGCTAGCAGCCGACATGAGGATAATGGTTATGCACACAAAGATCGTTCGTCGCTTGCGATCGTGAACTAGCGTGGAAGAACTTTTCTGAAGAAACTCTGGAAGTGTTGAGAACTCTTCGGCCATAACTAAAACGCAACCTATCGTCAGAACAAAGGTTGTGATCGAAAGAGACACGATCAGAATAGTACATTTCGGGATGATCACAGCTTGGCAAAGAACGATGAAAATCCAAACAACAAATACGCACAGCATATTCGAGCGGAACATGTCTTCCCGGAGTTGACAGAACGTGCCCTCCTGGGATGAATCCTTGAATTTGAGGCGTCCAAGTATAAAGATATTCTTCTCGCATTTGTTTGTTCGAGTTGATTGTATATTCTGATCAATGATGTCATCGACTTCCTCTGTCGAGGGAAGAGTGTCTTCAGTGTCATAGTTTTGCTTATCACGAAAACTCTCAGCGGCGTTGATTCCGACCTGATTTAGGTTGCCAAACGGAATTTCCGGAGTCCAGTCCGTTGTTGTTTCGTCCTCGTGTATCGTCGACTTGGAGCTCCGTTTTGTGATATGATTATTGTTGTTAGTTCCACTAGATGCGACACTAGGTGTCTTCGAGTCCTTCCGATATCTTGGATCGTTAATCCTATTTATAGTTTCCTTTTCAAATTGAAGAGTACTCATCCGATTCATCAGTCTTTTTCTTGGCCGCAGTGGCTCGGTCCGCTTGATAAGATATGTCTTGATGTTCATCATCTTCAGATGGCTATCCCGACTGGCACCATTGCCCGGTTCGACCTCATAAGTATCATTCAAACAATTGAGCGTAGCTTCCGATATATGAACCCGACCGGGAACACCTCCCGATTCCATATGGTTGGCTATTATCACGTCATTCGACCATACATCAAAATGCCACTTCTTTTCACCCAACACGCCACACATCACCGAACCGCTGTGGATCCCGATTCGCATATCCAAGTCAACCTAGAAACAAGATGGAATTGATTCAAAGCTTAGCGAATTAACGACCTGACAAATTACCACATTTGTTTGCACCCGGACGTCCTTGATGGCCTTGATCATGTGCAGTCCCGTTTCGACGCTGCAAACCGCATGATCTGGACGGCTCTTCCAACTTTGACTATCGAACATGGACACACAGTAGTAGCAGTCTCCGAGTAGTTTGATCCTCAAACAGTGATTATCCTCGGCGATCTTATCGAACCGGGCAAACAGGTCGTTCAACACCTTCACCAACTGCTGGGCCGATGTCTTGCTGGCCAGCTCGGTGAAACCCTTGATGTCCGCAAACAGTATGCTCACGTTGTCCATGTGGTAGATGTAGAGCTTCTTGAACTGGGTGTCCACCTGAGGTTGTTCGGGAGATTTGTACATCTCCTTGCGGATGTCATTGTTTACGAACATCGGAAGAACTGAAACGAGGAATAGAGAGGTATTTTTTTGGTTGGATGAGCTTTATTACTCAAGAACTATTGAACGCACGTGGCATTGCCGGTTGCGTTGCACTACTGGCAGGCAGCGCGCAGGACCGAGCAAAACACGTGCGTTTGCGGGTCACAAGTTGTGAGAGAACGAGAGAAACGGCACAAACTTGTGTGTGATATTGTGTGCAACCGTCTTTGATGCAACATCAACACTACCTTTTCTTGCATCAAAGACGGCGGTGCTAGCGAGCATACACGGCCGACGAATGTGAATCAAATGTTTGTTCTATTTACCCTGAAACAGATGGATTTTTAGCCTTCCTAGTGCATTTCCGTAATTTTTAACGAAACAACTCATGCTACAACATTTTAGCGGAACCAGGATGGCGGAGAACGCATTAATGAGTGGCACCGAACTTTTTCTTACCGTGAAATTTCAAGGCACAGTACAATCGTATTGCTTCTTCTCGTGTTACATTTTTCGTAATCATTGCATCACGTTCTTTTGCTGGTGTCTTTTCATCACCACACAATATACAAACCAACACATACATATCACCAAACTCCGCTCTGGACGAAAGATCGCCGCGTTGAAGTCCAGTAAAGCTTAGCTTGAGCTTAACTTGACTGACTGCACGTATCAATGGTTGCTACTCCGTGGTTGATCAGAATCAGTGGAATTACACAATGAATCAATTGAATAGGGCTGGGAGTAACCGACCATTCTCACTGTACATGTTTCAGTGACTCAATTTCTTTAATAATCGACAACGGCACCGGCCATAGTTTATACACACTTAGAAAACTGCACAGCACTCGGCAACCTTCCACCGAACCCTCAACAGCCGAAAAGTTCGGCAATCCGACTTAACAAGTTCCGGTAATTTTTTACCGGAATACTGTAAAACTCCAGCGAAATCCGGTAAATCGGACCACCGAACGCTCAGCTGTTGAAAGTTCGGCAAAAACCAGCGTACACTGTAAAACCCTCAAGTGTTTATAATTCAGGGGATAATAATTACCTGTTTCGTTCCGCGTTTTTGAGAGCACTTAACACCTCTCAATTGTCTACTTTCGGCATCGCTCTAGGACTAGGGAAAATCTCTCCGGACACTCCGGATACCCGGTATCACCGATGTTCGGCAAACTTCTCGTTGTAAACTAGTTACTTCCCGGACCAGTACCATTGCCGACATATATGAACCACGTTCGACTGACCTAATCGCCGTTCCATCCGGCCCTTCTATTTCCTATTGACAGGACATTTTTAGCTTGTCCTTCTTTTTAGGTTAGGTTTGCGGCTGTTAAATTTGTTACGCCGTTCGCTGGCTTCCACTGCTTCGACCGCCTTTGGATTTGGATTTTGGACTTTTGAGCACCCCAGCTGGTTACCACGATGAAACTCTGATCGACAAACAATCACTGGATATCTCCGGGAGTCCAAGAAGTGCACACAAACTCTCTCGGCACGAAGAAGTCAGAAAAGGTGCGCTTTATCAAAGTTGCTGCTGCAAAGGTGGATGGAACTTCAGTAAACTTTCGTCTACTGAAAGGACCCGCCAAACTTTTTGTAGTTTTGCATTGCGGTGAACGCCGATGTACAAGAGATAGGGTATGTGTTCCTTAACTCAACCTATTAGGCATTCGATGGATTTACTACTAAATGCAATTTATGAACGTTTTTGTTTTCTTATTTTATGAATTTAGGCATTGCTAGCTGTATTCGTATTACTTAATACCACATTTCACAAAACAAACTAAAGTAAAACTGCCTCGAAACACTTAAGCAATGTTCATAAAGGGTGTCCACGATGAAATTGCCACACTATGAAATTGCTCTAACTTTTTAACCGTTGGGTAGAATTTAATGGAAATTTGGGTGAATTTAGTTCAGAGTCGAAAGAACAGCTCGTGCGTGATAAAATCTTGCGCATTCATCACGAGAACAAGGATCTCTCGCATCGTTCCATCGCTAAAACGTTGGGAATCGCGAATTCCACGGTGTCGCGAGTGATTAAGCGGTTCGAGGAACGGTTGACCACCGATCGGAAGCCCAGAAGTGAAGGAAAAAGTATTCCGTACAACACCAAAAATCACAACCGCGTAGTTGGGACCTTCAACCGAAATCCGAACGCCTCCGTTCGGGATGTGGCTAGAAGCTGCACCTAAGCCGAAGTTTTGTCCAGAAGGCCAAAACTAAGGCTGGGCTTCGAACGTTCAAGGTACAAAGGCCCCTAATCGCGACGAGAAGCAGAACAAGTCCGCCAAAACCCGCGCCAGGAAGTTGTACCTCAACATGCTGACGAAAGTTGAATGCTGCATCATGGACGACGAAACATATGTGAAGGCCGAATTCAAACAGATCCCCGGCAACCTGTTTTTCACGGCCAAGGATAAGTTCAGCGTTCCGGAGCATGTCCGCACTCAGAAGATGTCCAAATTTGCGAAGAAATTCCTGGTTTGGCAAGCCATCTGCACGTGCGGGAAGCGGAGTGCACCTTCCGTGACCCAGGACACGATGAACGGACAGGTGCACATAAAAGAGTGCCTCCAGAAGCGGCTGCTTCCTCTCCTGAAGGCCCACAACGTCCCAACAATCTTCTGGCCGGATTTGGCCTCATGTCACTACTCCAAGGACGTGCTGAAGTGGTATGCGGACAATAAGGTCAATTTCGTGCCGAAAATGTTCAACCCTCCCAACACTCCGGAGCTCCACCCCATCGAGAAGTACTGGGCGATTATGAAGCAGCACCTTCTTAAACGACCTAAGGTAGTGAAGACAGTCGAGGAACTGAAGAAAGTATGGGTTTACATGCAAAACACGGTTGATTCACAGGTTGTGCAGAATCTTACGGCCGGGGTTAAGGCCAAGGTGCGGGCATTTGCGTATGGACTGTAAATAAAATACGAGTAAAATGGTAAAATGAAGAATTATTTCTCAATCCCTGAAAATTTGATGGCAATCGGATGAAAACTCGAATTTTGCGAATCAATTTTGTGTGTGGCAATTTCATCGTGGACACCCTTTAAAAATGACGGTAAAATCTTGTCCGAAATTGCAAGCGCAGTAAGCCACTCACGATCGCCGAATGCTCCTAAGCTTGCTGACAGTCTTAATTTAACCTCCAAACAGTAAAGAATGTTCTCCATGATTAAGGTTATGCTTTTTTCAGACTACAGAGTTACAACATGTTATAAGGAGTGTATCGAATATAAGCTATCCACATACATTTGCGTTGTACGCATGTATTTGTGATGGTTTTTTTTTTGCTCGGAACACTGCATGCTGTGCGTTTGACTGTCAGCTTTCTTTTGTTTACTTGTTTGGTTTACGGTTCAAATTCTGCGTTTTCAAAATGTCGCGTATTGAAAAGGAAGTGAATATTAAGGTTTTGGACACATGGATAAGTGAGAATGGTATTACTATGCGAAAATTGGTGAAGCGGTTTGGAATTCATCATGCGACTGTTAAAACCATCATTGATAAGTTTGGGGAACACTATGCTTTGGATGAGCTACCAGGAAGAGGCAGAAACCCCGGTTCTTCCAACCTGAAACTGGGGCAGAAAGTGGTATCTCTAATCATGAAGAACAAATCAATCTCAATACGTGATTTGGCCAACAAAGCAGGAACGAGTGTCGGAATCCAGCGTATCAAGAGGAGAAACCACCTGAAGACCTACAAGAAGCAGAAAATCTCGAAACAAAGTGCAGAACAGAAGAAACGAGCAGCAACAAGGGCCCGGAAATTGTATTCGCGTCTTTTGCAGCGTCCGGATGCATGCGTTTTGATGGACGATGAGACCTATGTAAAGGAAGACTCAAAAACCCTTCCAGGTCCACAATACTTTACTGCCGTCGTTGGAGAGGATGTGAGCGATGCGGACAGGTCGATTCAAGTGGAGAAATTCGGTCGAAAGGTACTGGTATGGCAGCAATATGTTCCTGTGGTTTGAAGTCAACAATTTTTTACACTACTGGAACTATAAATGTGGAAATCTATCGATCTGAGTGTCTCCAGAAGAGATTGTTGCCTTTATATAAGAAGCATAGTACACCTCCGCTGTTTTGGCCGGATTCAGCGTCGGCTCACTATGCCAAAACCACTCTCAATTGGCTTGCGGAAAAGGGTATAGATTTCGTCGAGATAAATATCAATCCACCAAATTGCCCTCAGCTTCGACCCATCGAACGTTACTGGGCAATCGTGAAGAGGGTCTTCAAGAAGACTGGTAAGGCAGCTGGGAACATGCAGGAGTTCAAAAAAATTTGGGCTCAAGCGTCCAAAAAAATGCGATGCAACACTTGTCCGGAACTTGATGAAGAGCATTCGATCCAAAGTTCGAAAATTCGTGAAGGAATAACTTAAATTTCATCCGGTCTTCATTACGTTCAAGTTTAACCTCGTACAATAAAGGATCAATTTTGTGTATGAATAAAATATCGGTTTTCAATATAATTTGAAAAAAAGTTTGTGGATAGCTTATTTTCGATACACTCCTTATGGTGCGGTTGATATCATAGTAAATTTGACTGAAATTTCATGGTAGTTTTAAAGATAGACCTAGTCGGATAAAATATTAGTTTTTACTACAAGATTTTTTTCTGTGTATAGCAGATGCCAGTAGCACTCGGAGAAATTTATATCCGTAATTTAGCTGCTGAATTCAATGTCACATAGCATTGACTCAGATTTAGCATGATTGAAAGAATCAATAAAATTATGTAACAATTGAAGTTTTTTTGTTTCATAAGCTGTAGAAATGTATCCTTTTTGTACTATATCTACGTAATTCAATTAACCCTAGGACAGGACCTGCCAGCTGTTAGTGCAAAAACATGACCATTAACCTGTCAAAAAAGACCGTTTTTGATTGGTCGCTTTGACAACCACCTCTACCGCCTCCGTCGAGTTATGTTACAAGCAGGCAGTTTGTTGTTGGTTTGGCGGTGTTGCTAGTAGTCACTGCTTTTTCAATTTTTTTCGTTTGTGACAACTAGCACAAAAGTTCACTTTTGCAGTGGTTTAACGGGTGTCCACTAAAAAATGAGAATGATTTCAATACTTTTCCATCAGAACAAAAACGGCCGCATAGAAATGTCACTTTAGATGAATGAATCGTTGCACTCTCCAGAAAATTTTTATACACTCTTATTTCACTCTAACATGTTCAGTCGTGTTCAGCATGCCGTCGAAACAGGAAGAACTGCGCGCGCGCGTTGTACAATTCTTTCAAGCGAACGAAGATCGTGGAAAAAAATACACGGTGGACCATTTTTGTCGTGAAAAAGTTCCGGTATCCACCGTATACCGTATCCTGGCATGCATGAGAGTAACCCGGAAGAAAGGTTGCGGCCGTAAAGCGAAAATAATGAATGAGAAAACGCTCCGCTCGCTGCGCAGCATGTTCAACAACAAGGATTCGGTAAGTCAACGGGAAGCAGCCCGAAAGTTCCATTGTTCGAAGTCACTCATCTGCAAGACGCTAAAGAAAGAAGGAATAGTGTGTAGAAAGAAAACCAGATCCCCAGAGTACACAGATGAGCAGATTCAAACCGTGAAATCCCAATGCCGCTGGATGACTCGGAATTACGGCGGAAAATCTTTCGTTCTGGACGACGAAAGCTACTTTCCTCTTTCGAAGTCTCAGATACCGGGAAACGACCGATTCTGCACTAAGGACAAATCTACTACTCCTCCAAAAGTAATGTATAAGTTCAAGCACAAATTTGAATCGAAGGTTATGTTATACATCGTAATATCCGATAAGGGTATTTAGAAGCCGTGGTTCAAACCAAGCGGTTTGGCCATCAACCAGGAGGTGTACCAAAGAGAGTGTTTGCAGAAAATACTCATCCCATTTCTTAAACAACATCACTCGGATGGCAAATACGTGTTTTGGCCGGACAAGGCATCATCGCACTACGCAAAAAAAACGCTAACGTTTTTGGAGAGCCAAAATATACCATATGTCCCAAAAGACCGGAATCCGACAAATTTGCCACAGTGCCGTCCTATCGAGGATTTCTTCGGTCTTTTGAGCTCCATGGTATACAAGGATAATTGGAAGGCCAAGAACACCAAGCAACTTACCAACAGGATCAAAAGCTGCATCCGAAAAATCGATGTGGCTGCCGTCCAACGGTCATGTTCCAGCATAACGACTAAGCCACGCCGCACGGCGGAGCCACGGACCATATGACAATATTCACTAAACTTAGTTTGAAGATTTAAGTTGACCCTTTTAATAAAATAAATCAGTTTGAACAAAACTTCACTGGTATTTTTTTCCTGACCCATTCTTTTCGTTCTCATTATTTAGTGGACACCCGTTATTTTAAATCAGTTCGAAATGAAGTGCAAAGCGATAAATTGTGGTCGCAGTGGCGTGTCACATCCGGGTCTCAATTTTCATCGGTTCCCGAGAGATCCAATCGTTCGCCGAAAGTGGGCGAAGGCCTGCATGGGGAACGCACGTGAGGAAGACATTCTCTTGCTCAAGATTTCTCCCCACAGCAGAATTTGCAGCGTAAGCATCAATGAAATTCAATGAAACCTTATCAATTAACGTTTATTTTGATGCAGGTTCATTTCCCGCAGGACAAAAGAAATGTTTTTAATTACTTTATTTTCAATGGGATTACTGTGTAAACATATCTGGCAGCCCTTGAGCGACCCCCGTATCATAGCAATCATAAATTTATAAGAGGTCATCTCTCTCTGAGCTGGCAGGTCCTGTCCTAGAATTAACCAAACATAAATCATTTTAGGTGAATCGTTATATACTTGAAAAAGTTGCAAAAATGTGCGTACTTAACTAACGTCCATATTTCGAATAAATCGAGTAAACAAATGTGCGTCGATCTGCCAAAAACAACAGCAGGCGTTGGATTGCACACAAAAAATGTTCGTGTTTACTAGTGCAGATAAGGTAAAATATATATATTCTAGTATTTGGAATTCGTAAACTAATTAGTCGCCTGAAAATGACGGTAAAAGCTTATCCGAAATTGCAAGCGAAGCAAACCATTCACGATCACGAAATGCTCTTAAATTTGCAGACAGTCTATACTTAAGTACAAAGTGCAGAAGGCTCCGAATTGTGAAGAACGGCAAAATGCGGTGGGAAGTCACGGGTCCGGAAAATTTACAACCAGATGCTGACGAAGCCTCATTGTCTCATTATGGATGATGAGACTAACGTCAAGGCGGATTTCCGGCAGCTTCCGGCGCTTCTGCTCTACACAGCCCAACACAAATTTGATGTTCCGAAGGATGTAAGGCAGCAGAAACTTTCAAAGTTTGCCAAGACTACATGACTTGGCAAGCGATCTTCGGCAAGTGAAGTTCGTGACTACCGGGACTGTAAACGGGAAGATCAATCTCAAGGAGTCTCTATAGAAGCGTTTGTTTCCTTTGTTGAAGCAACACAAGGGCCCTACGATCTTCTGACCGGATCTAGCTTCGTGCTACTATTCAAATGTTGTCCTGGTACGGGGTCACTTTCGCACACAAGGACAGAACGCACCGGAGCTAAGGCCCATCGAAAAATACAGGGCTATTATGAAGCAAGCACTACAAAACCATCCCAAGGAGGTCAAATCTGAGGAAGACATGAAAAAAGTTGGTTTCCGTACACAAGAAGCTGCAGTCAGATGTTGTACAGAACCTAATAAGTGGAGTTAAGCGCTAGGTGCGAGCGTGCGGTTATGGTATTGTAATTAAATTGAAAATTAAATATGCCAAAAGCTTATTAATGGGTTTTATTTCATTGTCTGAAAGTTTGAAAAGCATCGGTCAACTAGGTAATTTTCTTATCTTTTTTTTTCTCAGTGGTGCAATTTGATGAGGGACACCCTATACCGCACCCATTTTATCGTATTTTGAAATTAATGCATTTTAAGGTTGGTTGATAAATTAGTGGACAATCGGGTGGCTGATTATCGTCTTCGTGCCATCGTGGGACTCTAATCAGTACTGTGCACGATTGTTCTCCTGCGAGACAGAGGATTGGGGCAGTTGTTCCCTAAAAGCAGCCGTAAGAATCGTATATACCGTATGCCTGTTAATGTTTGCGGCATCGTACAAATAAGGTTCCCATTTCACCTGTTTATACAATGTCTTGGTTTTCTTTGCATGCACGTAAGCTATAATTCATATCGTAGTAAGGTGCGAGATATTTGACAGTTGCACCATGACGAAGTGGCAGCGTATTCGTGATTTGTCCTACGCGCAAATGTCGGAAAAAGACATTTCAATCGCCGTGGGAGTGTCCCGGTGGACCGTGAAATTGGTCTTAGGTCGAGAAATAAAAGGATAACTAATTATGAAGGTGGCCACAGGTCTTCCGAGGAGAATGGTGAAACAACACAGATTCAGCGACTTTTCGACACGGAAGATCGTATAGGAAGATTGCTGGGTGAAGTCGAGGGCACGGGAAAAAAAACTGAGATGATTACCAAGCGAATCCGAAAATTTCCTTAAACGAAATATCAGGGAAATAAAAAGAAAAAGACAATTTGAACCATTTGGACCCGGGAAGGGAAAACTATTTTTTCAACCGGCTCGTACGCAGATTTGTATGGGAGCAAAAGTAGGTCATTTTGAAGTAGAAAGTTGAACTACTTATACTAATAGCACTTAATTGAAAATTTAATCAAAAATTTGTAAGTTCCAATAGTGTATAAATGAAGTCATTCTCGGAGAGCGTTGTTAGCGTTATTAGTCAAGAGTTATTAGTGTTAAAAAACCTTTCACTTTTACGTAACGCTCTCACCCCGTATAGAAAAGAGAAACATAGTCCTACATGAAAAATACGGAAATCCTGTTCATCGAAGAGAGCACGTTTACCGTCGATTCCGTATCAAATACCAGAACCCACCACGATATTTGTTCAGTAGAAGTGCGCATCTGACCAAGCATCCTGCTAGTGTTATGGTTTTTGGATTGGTGGATTCCGATGGCAAAAAAAATGAACCCGGTGTTCATTCCAGAAGGTAACAAAGTGAACACGGAGGTCTACATCGGAATTTCAAGTACATATGTTCTTTCGTGGATCGAAGCCAAATGTTGTAGTCTGAAACATGGTGCTCTGTGACAAACCTCGAACCGCACTCAGAAGTGGTTGCAGGAAAATTTGCCGTTCTGAGCGAAGGGTTTGTGTCCGTCATCCAGCTCCGATCTTAATCCACTGGATTACTCAGTATGGTGTACCATGAAGCCCAAGACCTGTTCTAAACGTCACCCAAGTACAGCAAGCCTCAGACAAACATTGAACTGTGCCTGGAGAGAAGTCCAGTCTACATTATTAGGACCTGCTTTGCGTTCCGGAGCGTGTGGAAGCCGTAATTACAGCAAGTGCATCCTCAGATACGCCCGCCGTGACGATTCTCCATATTCTCTTGAAATCAGAGATCGAAATTCTCACTCAGCTGGGTGGAAACCATGCTCTCTCTCAAGCAGCTTGTCGATCAGTAGCGAATCGTTCACTTTTTCATCTCTCCTTTTTCGCCGATAATTCATTATCCTCTCTCTTGCGTATGCGAAAATATCTCTCTCCAAAACTCAACGAAAATATTTTTTCATGTCACATTTTTCACTGACCACATGCTCGTAAAACCTAGATCGTATACAAGGAGCAAAAACCGTAAATAAGGCCAAACCGGTGCACACTGGTACCGCCATGGGCCATCATTATCGAATTACAATGACATAATAAAACATAAAACATGAAGACTGGTGCATTTTCAGGTGTCAAAAAGTAAGTGAAAAATTATTATCGGCATCTAGGATTCACTGAAAAAGAAACGATTTATCAGCTACTCATGCTCTCCGAAAATTATAAATCGCCGTTGCTTTACTGGCGAAAACTGCTGTGTGCGTGTAATAGTCTCTCGCTTTATCCCTAGCAAAGGAAAATAACAAGCTGATATCATATAAGTAACAAGTTCTGTTATATCAGTTATCGGTTTGATTTCCGCTGTTATTGCATAACAGATTTAGTTATCACCATTGGTAAATTTAGTTATCATATGTTATCATTTTGAAAATACTATTTTTTATGAACGTTATAAGTTGAATTGTAAAACTATATATATTTCAAGCATAATTGAACAAGAAATTTTGCTTTTAATCGAAATATTTTTTTCAGTTATTAGCATGAGAATTTGATTTCAAAGTGATAACATAATTTGAAACTATTTCAATAAATTTGCTTACAAAACAGGATTTGTTATCAAGTTGTTCGCAGTGATAACATAATAAGTTATTATTATGATATTCAACGAGTTTTTTTTTGTTATTCATTCTGTTATTTTGGCTGTTTATTCAGCCTCAATGAAAACATATTCAGTGATCAAAAAGTGATAACCTGGTATTAGAACTTGTTATCAATTTGGTATAATCCTTTGCTCGGGATGCTTCTCCAAGCGGGTGAAAAAGAACGTTTCTCTTCTCAAGTAGGCAAAATTTCAGTCTCTGCTTGAAATCATCGGTACCAATCGCTTTCTCCATAGTTTGGAAGAGTTTCCGCCTATCTAGAACCCAGTACTTCTCTATTGGGTGAAGTTCTGGACAGTTTGGTGGATTGGCTGTTTTTGGCACGTATTTGACCACAGAGCACAAAACAAAACAAAGCTGGATAGTAATGGCTTCTGATAAACGATAGCAACCGCTTTTGCAGATATTCTTTAGCGTGCACATCCTTATTGATGGCGTCGGTAGAGACGAAGCTTTTAGATTCACGACCACAACTACACATCAAGCTAAACAATGCATTAGGTCCTAAGTAACAATGAGAGACTCTCTTTGTTGACTTTTTCTTTGCGTTCCTACGGCTATGTAAAAACATGTTCAAGTATTTTCAACATACAGTACGGTAGTATAGAGTATGATTAAGGATCCAATACGTCGAAAACACCAGCAAATCGTTCAATAGACAAGCTATTGACCAAAGAGAAAGTCGACGAAAAGAATCTCTCAATGAAGTGTGCAGAAACAGATAATTTCTCATCTCCATGCTAAGCGGTAGGAGTGGACAGTAATTTATTGCTAGAACGAATAGACATAAAAAGAAAGTGTATTGATAGTTCCGTATAGAGCAACGGCAGGCTTTGAAATTGAAAGATACAAGTTGTCAATGTTACTAAGGATATAATGCATTGTTTAGCTTGATATAGCCTGCCAAATCAAATACTTATTCGGAAATTAGGACACCTTCTTTGTTTGGAAATGCTCGGCAATGGCATTCCTTTGCATTGCGGTATAAGAAGCAAGACCCGGAAGCTGATTAAAGTCTTCGAGTACGTATCTTTCGTCGTCCATTATGATACAAGAAAATGTTTGCAAAATATTGGTGTAAAGCTCCTTAGCACGACTTTTTGCAGTGAAATGTTGCTTGTCATCACGATGGGGCACCTTTTTCACTTTGTACGCCTTCAGTCCTTGCCTATGCTTCACTTTTTGTACCTATGATTTCAACTTCCCAACTTTGCGAGCTACATTTTGCACCGAATGTTTTGGATGTTTCTCAATAATGGCTAACACCTTCTTGTCCATTTGTTGGGAGCATACTTTTTGATTTGTTCCACTTCCAACTTTCCCATCCACAGTCAAGCCCTGGTCAAATGATTTGAAAAAACAAAACGCGATACTTTTCGGTAGTTTTAATTTCTTGGTAAGATCGCGTACCGATAAATTCGGATTTTGCTGCCGTTCATACAAAATGCGTTTGCGCACTTCCACTTGCTTCGACGCCATTTTACTGTATGTAACAAGAATGTAAACATGTTGTACCACGAAATAAAGTCATACAAATTTTAGCGATCCGTGAAATAATTCAAAATCTACTCTGAAAGAAAAGTGTCTCAAATTTAACGAAGACAGGCTTAAAAAAGAAATCAAAACCAAAACTTTTGTGAATTTGTTAAATTCAGATGTTACGCATACGGTACGATAACACACAAAATTAATGCGGTCCGGAACAATCGGCATGAACCCAGTTGACAAAAACGGACTGACGGTTGGACACTTGGTACATGGAACTATAAGTCTCTCAATTTCAAGGGAAGCTCACGCCCGCAATAATTTGACTTAAGTGATGAGTCGTTTTTAATTCACTTTCGCCAGCAATGGAGTCACTCAAATTTTAGTAAATATTGTTGGGATTATAAAATTGACCAAATCAACAACATCGGCTTGGATCGAAAGGATGTTAACGACTTGTCGGCTGGTCAATCACAACAACGTTTACTCAAAGTTGAGTGACTCCACTTTTGATTAAAGTGAGTCAAAAACGACTCAAAATTGTGTAAATTTGTTGGCCGTGTTCCCGTATTCTCTCCGACTTATTAAAGGCTTGCCCACAATAGAAACGTTCGCGTTCCGTTGACGTAAACTTCACAGAAAAAGTCGGAAAATTGTCAAATTCACGCAAACGCATCCGTTACGTATCAATTGTGGCCCAGCTATAGTTCCACAAGTTCCACTTTGTAGCGCTGCAGGAGAGGATGGATTATATATACGTATAAGGATGGTTTAGCTGTCTACCAGACCGGTAGACACTACAGCTTTTACTGTGGAGTGCGAAATGGGCAAGCGCGTCATTTTTAGTGTGATGGGGCCAAACGACAACGAATGTGCAAATTGCGAATCAAAGGCCGTTTCTTCAATATCGACACGTTTAACGTGCACGATAAGTATTTTATAGCTGTGACAAGCCATGAAGTCAAAATCGTTATCAGATATCTTAGGCACAGGTCATTGGCCAGAAGAAGGAATTCCGACCGGTTATAGTGATAGTTCAGCTCAAACCAGCATAGCAGACCAGACTGCTTTCGATGAATTTGGACACACAGAATAGGTCACCAAAAATTTTGCTTGAGCCTGATTCTTTTCAAGCTTTCTGGAAATAAAGTACTACTAAATGGTTTTGACATCATTGGTTTATTGAACCTCTTCTCCCAACCCAAATTCCCGCACCTTCGCCTTGACCCCTTTCATCAAATTTTGGGCAATGATAGGACCGACTTGCTTACTTACTTTTAACCACACTTTCTTAAGTTCAAGTTCATTTTCTATCAGTTTTGGAGTTTTAACGAGCTTTTACTTCATGATTGCTCTAAATTTTTCAATTGGGCGAAGTTCTAGAGTGTTTGACGTCTTTTGGTACAAAAACTACATTATTATCTTTGTACCAGTCTAAGACGGGCCTGGCATAGTGGCAAGATGCCAAATCCGGCCAAAACAGTGTCGGGCCATCGTGAGATCTCAAGAAGGGCAGAAGTCGTTTTTGGAGGCATTCGTCCTTGTAGATTTGTCCGTTGACGGTGCCAGAGGTGATGAAGGGCTGACTCATTTTGCCACATCTACAAATCGCTTGCCAGACAAGGAATTTTTTGGCGAATTTCGACAGTTTCTTCTTCCGTACACTCTCCGGAACGGCCAACTTAGAGGTGTTGTTTGTAGTGTTCCTGTCCTGGCATTTGTTAGGTGTCGGCTTTAATGTAGATGTCAGCGTCCATCACAATGCAGAACGGTTTTGTGAGCCACTCCCTGTACAGTTTTCTTGCACGAGTTTTGGCCACCGAGTTCTGTTTATCGCTCCGGTTCGGTGCCTTCTGGACCTTGTACACATGTAATCCAGAACGTTTCATTGTTTTCTGCACAAAACAAACTGAAACTTCGCCTTTTTCGCAACATCCCTGATCGAAATGTTGGGATAACACAATACGCAATACGAACAGATGCGAAGACAGCAAACTAATCTTTTCCGGGATAAGAAGTGCCCCCTGGAGGAATTAGAGTAAGAAGAAATAGAGTAGCTGTATCGTTCTCAAGAAATGCGGAGGTTCTACAGGAAATTTAACGCATGCCGCAAAGATTTTGTGCCGTGAGCCGAAATGTGTCGGGATAAGGTTGGAGGTATTTTAACGGATGAACGTGAGTTGATCGAATGGAGAAAGCAGCACTATGATGAATACCTAAAAGGCGGAAAATCAAGGTACCGGGAGAAATTAGTTCATGCCATGAAATAGCTCAAGAACCGCAAGGCAGCTGAGAGGGATAGTATCGGTGCGGAACCAACGAAACCAATTTTCTGCACCGACTTGTATTCAGAATCTGTGAAAAGGAACAGCTACCGGGGGAGTTGAAAGAGGTATGTCCAATATTCAAAAAAAGGGTGATAAGTTGGAATGTGAGAACGACCGAGCTAACACTATTCTCAATGCGGCCTATAAAGTGCTTTATCATCGTCCGCCGGCTATTGCCGTTAGCAAGCAGATTTGTGGGAATTTATCAAGCCAGTTTAGTGGACGGGCTTTCGACAACAGCCCATATCTTTACGTTGTGGTAGATCCTCGAAAAGTGTCGCAAATATCAAGTTCCTACACTGCACCTATTCATCGATTCGAAGAATATACTGTTACGATACGATACTGTTGATCGTGAAGAGCTATGGAAGATTATGGACGAGAATGTTTTTGCCCGAGAAACTAACTAGATTGATCAAGGCAACGATCGATAGTGTACAGTTCTGTGTGAAGATATCGGGTGCGTTAATGGACTCGTTTGAAACACGCAAAGGACTTCGGCAAGGCGATGGCCTTTCCTGCCTTCCGTTCAGTATAGAAGGTGTTATGAAACGTGTTTCAATGGGCTTCAACATGCGGGGCACGATTTTCAATAAATTCAGTCAATTCATTTGCTTCGCTGTTGACTTGGAAATTGTCGGAAGTTCCTGGCGATTACTGAGCAGTACACCAGGCTTAAACGTGAAGCAGAAAAAGTTGGATACGTCGAAGACTAAGAACCGAGCGCGATAGACCGAATTGTGAATAACTCGGATCATTGGTGACGGCGGATAACAACTGTTGCACAAAAATGGACTGAACTATGGACTGCGACTGACTGGGACGGGTCAAATGAGCCAAAACTCACATATTATTTATATGGGATCATCCGATCTTAGAGTACCCTCTACAGAACAACCCTTAATACCTACCGAATCACACCCTTATGAGCGTTTCCAGGCGAAAAGACCTGGAAATGTGGAAAATTGTTTTTGATATTTTTTTATTTGAATGAAACTTTGCAAACGCTTGGCTTAGGAGACTGAGCATTTTCCGCGCTAAGATAGATTTTTGGGACTCAAGAGTCAGTTTTGAAAAGGGCGAATAGCACTTCAATTTATAATTTGTAGTTCAAAAACTTTTGGTTGCACAAAAGACTGTCTAAGCACAACTTGTGAACCTATGTTTAAAGGTTGTAAAAAATATATATACTGAGAAAAACAAAATTTTAGAAAGAAAATTGAAAATAATATTGAAATTCAAATATTTCGAAAGATTTTTTTTTTTTTTAGCTTCTGACTGTCAAAATTTGAAACGATCACGCAAATTTTAACGAAAATTTCAGGATTGAGAAATGTCAGAGAAAAAAGTTTCTACAGCATCAACTTATGGTGTATATCTCAAAGTCTTAATATTAGCGATATAAATGTATTCTGATGATATAATCTGATTTTTGAAGTATTTTACAATTTTTTAGTCCTAATAATGATCTTTGTAAAAGCATCTGTTCTCTAGATATTTTCGATTTAATATTATCATATTCGAATAATATTCGAAAATACGACCTTTTCATAAATTATTTGCGTTTCTCCAGTAATCGTTTTTCGAAATGTTTGTTAAGTTTCCTAAAATTCTTTTTTTGACAACCAGACGATTGGATGAACGTTTCAAATGATATGGGGTAAAATGGTTCAAACAGTATTTTTAAAATTTTTGTTTAACATGTGCCTATTTTGCTTCTTATTGTATACTTTATACATTGTGTGTAGAAACTTGAAAATTGACGTTAGACAGTTTTTTAGAAAACTTCACGGTGGAGAGATCTGCAGTGAAAAAAGTGTCTCTAAGGCCAACTTTTAAAACATTTTTAAAATCTCAACTATTTGCCAAAATAAACGATTTTCTTCTTATTTTTTTCTTATTTTTAGGTGATCTTTAGCCACTTGGGCTAGTTTGTCATCGCCAAAATAAACGTGTTTCGGTGTTGCAGTATATTTTCAGCAGAAAATACGGCCTTTTCATAAATTATTCGTGGTTTTCTGATTTTTTCTTTTCAGTGTATATTTATTTCACAACTTTCACACATGAGCCTGTGCACGATGCTATAATTCTTTTGTCTTTTTGACTTTTACTGTGAGCCGTGTTTTGGTGTTGTCTCACTCTTTCTCACAGGATGCTTGAAAACATGGCTCACAGTAAAAGTCAAACTTTTTGTAGCGTGCACAGGCTCATAGGGCCACAATTTGTTCTTAGGTATGTAGTCTTTTTGTACAACCGAAGGTTTTCGAGCTCCAAATTAATAATTGAAGTGCTATTCAAAATGCTTTCGCTCTTTTTAAAACTGACTCTTGAGTCAAATTTTTTTTTTTGCATCAGTTGAAAATACTTATTTTTTGTGAGTAAAACGTGTGTACAAATTTGCAATTCAATCGGAGACTCAAAGTTTCAAAGACCAATCAAAGTTGGTCGGTAGGTCATTTCGGCTGGAAACGCTCTAATGCCTTTCTTTAAGACCCCTCCGTTAGTTTCGCGGTTCACCAGCTGGTGCAATCACTGCAACAATTAAAGCATTACAATCATATGCATCGACAAGCAGAAGCCCACAATCAGCGTCCGGACATGTCATCGCTATCAATATTAATTCGATCAATTAAAACTGTAATGTACCGTAAAATGCTCCTTCATGCCTCTCTTACTCGGCTGCAGTCTCCATACGTACATAGATGTTCGATAGCCATTGGATGCACGTGGCGTACAAGTTTGTCCTATAACGTTCCACGGACGATTCGGAAGGATGTGCAATATTAATAGTCGTTTTACCTAATTGCATTAAAGGCCATTCCGGTCAACCATCAGCAAGTGCCCATCATGAAAGCCATGACAGAGAAGCAATCGGATGTGAAGGGTTGACACATGCATGCAGGTGATGACAAATCACTTTCACTGCGTACGAATCGCGGAAGGGGGGATGTGGTGTAAATCGGGTTTGTGGAATAAACTGTAGGAGGTGGAGTGCAGATTTGTTTTCCGGGATTTTATCTTGAAAACAAACCTATCTTTCTAACAAGATGTTTACAGAAAGATTCCCAGCAATTGAATGTATCTTTCCATCGAATCATTTCCTCGGGGGCGCCTATTATTCCGGATTTCCCCCCAACCTTTACGCATATGAGCCTTCAAATTACGTCAGACCTCACGAGTAACGAGTGGATCTAGTTTGCAAATGTTTGCCGATGCGCTTATTTGATTCGGTTTGGGTTTCCTGGGATTTGGGAGAAAGAAGTATGAAGTATGCATAAATTTGCCCCATCACATCAATCTTGTTCCGGCTGACTGCCTGTGGGTGAGATTGAATCAAACCGAATCGTCGGAAATTGTTCACTGGAAAGAAGCATCGATGAATCTCCCGAATCCCGTCGAATCTTTCTTTTTGATTCACAGTAAATGTGCTTCAGATTAGCATTCTGAGTGTTCGGTGGATGTTGTTTACCACTTCACTCTTTTTGACAGCGAAAGTGCTAAGTATTTTCCTCTGCCGTTGGTGTGCTTTCACATTCGATTATCTCTCATGTGCGGATGTGCTCTATAGTATGCCATAATGGATAGAAAATCGATATCTACAGTCCTGTCCCTATCATGTTGGCATATCGCTTGGTACTTATCTTATCTGTTTATCTCCAAAGTCTGTCCTGGGAAGCCGTCAATAATGGTTATAGCAATGCTCAAGTAGAACACGTCAAATGTTGACATGTAGAAATTGTAAGCCATCTTCGGCAGCACGGAAAGGTTCGATTATTTGGAGTAATGAAATGGAATTAACGCACAAGCTGCTTAACAGGTCTGCTTTGAGAATGGGGCTTATTTGAATATCGAAATCAATGATAGCTGTTTCAATCATATGCAATGGAATATCCTAAAGGTGCATAGATTGGATTGAGGGAATGTCTGCGGTTGGTACTTGTTTATGTCACCTTTGCCAACAATCACAAGATCAACAACAGCAACCAAAGCAACCGTACAAACTCAACTGTGTCCTACAGTAAATGCAAGAACAACAACAATAATCTACTACACTATCGAGATTTTCTTGCGGCAGCGAAATATCGTTTTTCCAGGCCGCAACTTAACTATCAACCGATTACAATTTCAATGAAATCCTACACCCTTACCCGGCCATTTCATGAATCTTCACGCATAGTTCCGCACATTCACCCAACTGGATGGTTGCGGGGAGTCATGTTCATGCTCGCATGGGCATTCGCGTTTTCATCGGTAGTGATGAAACCCTTAGAGGTGGACAATGATTTTGAAGAGCCCGACGATAAAGTGAACTTGACGACAACTCTCGGACAGAGAGGAGTAATTAGTTTAAATAATTTCGATTTATCGGCTAACTCGAACCAGCAAACTCTTCCACCCAAAGCATAATTAGGTAAGTAGCGTATGAAAAGTGCGGTTAAAAAACATTTTTTTTTCACATTGCAAACGAAATTATGTCTTGGATTTCTCGAGATGTGAAAGTTAACATGTACGGAGATTTTAATCAACGTAGTGCTGACTTAATTCTAAAGGGTGTACGGAATCAAATTGCAACACACACAAATATTCGGCAAAATTCGCCCGTTCAACCAATCTTCTTTAAACTTTCATGGAGTAAAATAAAACATGTTATGAATGTTTTCCCATGTTTATTTTATTCAATTTCAATTCCATATCCAATTGCACGAACCATCTGTTTTTACATTACTCATAAGGATGCTTCCTTAGTGCCTGCTTCAATTGGCTGCAGTTCCGGTGCGTTCAGGTTGTTGAGATGCTTTGGCACGAAATTGACCTCCTTAGCCTTGTTCCACTCCAAAACCACTTTCGAGTAATGGCCCGACGCTAAATCCGGCCAGAAAATCGTAGGACTATCGTGTGACCTCAGAAAAGGAAGTAGACGCTCTTGGAGGCATTCCTTTAGGAACACCTGCCCATTGACCGTTCCAGTTGTCACGAATGGAGTGCTCCGCTTTCCACACGAGCAAATTGCTTGCCATATCATATATATTTCGGCATACTTTGAAATCTTCTGCTTTCTTACGTCCTCACAGCCATCGAATTTATGATGAGCTGTAAAAAACTGGAGCCTCGGAAGCTGGCGGAAGTCTGCTTTTCATCAACATCTGGGTGTAGAGCTTCTGTGCACGTGTTTCACCTACCGTATTCTGCCGTTCATCGCGATTACGTTTTTTCGCATTTTGCACGAAAGTTTTGGTTAGATTCAGTTTCTTCGTCACATCTCGAACTGCACTGTTGGGATTCCTTTAGAAAGCGGAAACGGTTGTGATCCTTTACACTATACGGAGATCCATTTTTGCACTTTTTTCTTTTCGATCGATGGTCAAACGTTCGTGGTACCGATTTAAAACACCAGACACCATAGAATGCACCATTCCCAGCTTCCTTCTGATGGCACGATGAGAAAGATCCGGATTTTCGAGGTACGTGCGCCAAATTTCATTGCACCGCTGCTGATCTTCCGACTCCATCTTCGAAACTATTGCACATCTGCTAGTGAAACTTACACAAAGTAAACAAATACACATTAAAATAATTTCACCCAAAATTTCAATAGAAAATACTCAACGAGTAAAAAGTTACAGCCATTTAAAAGTGATGCAATTTTATTCTGTACAACCTTTACCTAGCAGTCGTTGGAGAAAATGAAACATCTTAGTTTATTTTAGACAAAACTGCAGGTCAAGGGATCAACCAAATTAATCATGTAAAAAACCAGCTGAATTGATGTTTAGCTTTTTTATTGACATATATTGAGGAAGACTTCTATGTAGCTGAATCAATGTTTCCATTATGAAAAAATGAAACTTTATATACAGCAATTGAGTTTTCTTTATTTGTCCACGAATACAAAAGATCCAACGACTTCGAATATGAAGAGGTCTTCCAATATCATTAAGCAAATTATGATACAATAAGACATACACTCAACAAAATGGGTTAGCAAACCATTTTCAAGAACGCAGCAAATATTGCAACTTCTGTTGACGTTTTTCCTAATTGTTGTTTGAACAAGTACCACTCAAAACAAATGGTGACAAGGTTATTCAAATCAGCCAGTTTGGTATGATAAACAAATAAAAATAAATGAAAAATCGGAAGCAAAAAACACACAAAATTTACAAAAGAGATAGTAACAGCAATAACCTGGCAAACTTCTTGAGTTTTTGCGATAAGCTGAATTTAACCATGAAAAATGCATTTGATGAGCACAACTCAAAAACTGAACTTGAAATTTAGTCTTTCCCGAAAAAATTCTTTAATTATGTTGAAACTAAATTGAAATCTGAAAATTTCCCATCTAGAATGCATCTTAATTCAAATGTTGGTGATAACGCGGAAGAAATTGGCTAATCTGTTTGCAACACTCTTCCAAGAAAGCTATTCCACATCATTTGCTGAAGAAGATTATAAATATTTCGATTATGAATATTTCGATTTCTTCCCGGAATTTTCAAGGGACATTGAAGTTAGTCAAGTTGAATTTCAAGACATCTTGGAAGGTTTGAATAAATTAGACGTTCCTAAAAGTTCCGGCCCTGATTGGGTTGCCCACTCGTTTTTATGAAAAACATATTTATATGTCACTGAAATCTGCTTTTAAAATATAAAAACACTTTCTTTCTCAAATAAAAGAAGATCATACTGTGATTTTTGATTATTTTATTCTTAAACATAGTAACTAACAATGTTTTCTTTCCATCTTCATTTCAATTTGCTTGATTTTTTGCAGGGAAGGCAAGTTCTCTAACCTTTCCCTTAACACTACTCATAAGCTTCTGCACAGTGCTTTCTCCTACGATTTTCACAACTTTTGACCAATTTTTTTTAAATTTGTCAACACTATCCGCTGATTTCAAGTGTTTTCTCAGCTTTGCCTTCGTCAAAGTCCAGAAATTTTCGATACGGCGAATCTCTGGCCAGTTTGAAGGATTCATCTCTTTTGATACAACTACGACATTGTTCCTTTTGTGTATATTTAGAGTAATGGCAGGAAGCAAGATCAGGCCAAAAGATTGTAGGCCTGTTATGCTGGTTGTTCAAGAGTAGCAACCTTTTTTGCCGACACTCCTTCACGAAGATTTGACCATTCATTGTGTCTGTCGTAATGAATGGACGAGATATTTTTCCACATCCGCATATGGCCTGCAACACCATAACCTTCTTGCCAAATTTTTCGATGTAAAAGGCTTTCACTGATCCAGGAACATCCTATCCCTTCGACCAAGTATAAAATTGTGGTCACGGCAGAGTTTTATAATAGAGTTTTATGTAGGTTTCATCGTCCATGATAATACAGTCCGATTTTTTATCAGGAGTTCGTTGTACAGCTTTCGAGCCCTCGGTTTCACAGATTTTGTCTGTTTCGTGATTCGTTTTGGCTGCTTCTGCTTCCGACGAGTTTGCAGGCCCATTCTCTTCTTGGCACGCATATGTAACATTAGTCACCGAAATACTTAGCTTTTCCACCACATCTCGGACTGATGCTGAAGGATGACGCTTGAAATAGTCCCTTACCTTTCTGTCGATTGTAGGGTCAGCGGGACTGGGTTTTCTACCCCTTCTCGGGGAATCTACGAAAAAACACTGTTGTTGATACTTCCGTAATGTGGTTTGAACTGCTCCGACGCTCACACCTGCTTCCTTAACCAGTTTTCTTATCGAAAGGCCACTGACGGTGCACCGTTTGTGCACACTCCGGTTTCTTTGCTCGGGAGAAAGACCACTCATTTTCAAATTTCCGTGCATTTGAAAAAAATGACAGCATCAGTTATATTTGGACGCTGCCAAAAGTTGGTTGAATAATGCACACATTTTGAATTGACGGTTATTCATAAGAGCCTATTTATAATCATCGGAACAGTCTATAGTTGTAGTCGAAAACCTAAAAGTTTCGTCTCTACCGGCACTATCAATAAGGATGTGTACGAGAAAGAATATCTGCAAAAGCGGTGCAGTTGCTACCATTTATCAGAAGCCATGACTCTCTAGCTCTGTTTTGGCCTGATTTGGCCTCTTGTCACTATGCAAAATCCGTCTTAGTATGGTATAAGGTAAAAGAGGTCAAATACGTGCCAAAACAGACAATGCACCAAACTGTCCAGAACTTTGCTCAAAAGAGAAGTACTGGGCTCCAGTTAAGCGGAAACTCTTCGAAACTAAGAAGAAAGCAAATGGTACCGATGATTTCAAGAGAAGATGGAGAATCGTCACGGTGGGCGTATCTGAGGATACCGTACGGTGCCTGATGGCATGTGTACCACAGATAGTTCCAGAATATTACAGAAAGATGGATTAACGTCTCAATCAACTGTTTCTAATGTACATATAACTCTATTATTAAATAAATTAAATAAAATTAAATAAATAATCGGGTTTGTTGAATTGTGTGTATATTTTTTCTGGTGCGATTATTTTGGTGTCCGAAATTTAACGTGGACAGGCTTTATATTAAAATTAATTGCCTTATATACTCCGAAACTACTGAACCTATCGGCGTGATAATTTGTATTTATAGGGGATTTTGAGGGGGTTTGAGACTTCTCCCACCTCTGGAAGGGAGGGCTGACATACAAATTAAACACAAATTCCTGCATAACTCGAGAACTAATTAAGCAAATGGATATACATTTGGCATTTGGGGGTTTTTGGAAGCAAATAATGTTTATATGGTGGTTTTAAGCTCCTTCATTTTCTGGAAAGGGGAGCTCGCATACAAATGAAACAGAAATTTTGGCATAGCTCGAGAACAAATCAAGCACATGAAATCAAATTTGGCATGTGGGGGTTTTTGGAAGCAAGAAATGTTTCTATGGTTGTTCGAGACCCTCCCCTTTTCTGGAAAAAGGGAGGGGGGTTCTCATACAAATGAAACATAAATTTTAACTAAACATGAGAATCATTCAGACTCGGAAACTACTGATCCAATCGGCGTGAAAATTTGTATGCAGGGGTTGATAAGGCCGGGAAAGGTTTGTAAGATGGTTTTAGACCCCTCTCCACTCTGTAAGGAGTGGGGACTGCCATGCAATTGAAACACAAATTTCTGCATAATTCGAGAACTAATCAAGCAAATAGAACAAATTTGCAATCTGGGGGTTTTTGGAGGCAGCATTGTTTACTATGGTAGTTCGAGGCCCCTCCTCTCTCTGGGAAGGGGGGTCTCATAGTTGGATGTCGTGTGTCCTGTGCATTGCACTATTGTGTTTTTGTTATCGGTAATCGATATCTCCATTTCAAAGTACGTTCAATGCTGTTGTGCTGGAATATCAATAAGTGGAAAGTTGAGGAACGAAGTGAACCTACGCTGCTTAAAAATTAACATCCAATTGACTCTATGAATATCAAAACGGAGGTACCGGAACTACAACTTCCGGATCACATCTCGCTACTGGGCGAGGAAGGCGTGGGAATTGTTTCCAATTCGGAGTTCCTGGCAACTGGGAACGGGTTGTTTCTAGGGAAAACTGATGACGACGATACCGCAGTTGTGCATATGGATCTGTCTACATTGAGGGGTCTGATCGAGCAGCCGGGGCACTATAAATTCTAGCTGCAGGATACTCAGATGTTAGAATCTCACAAGAATCTGGTTGATCAGTGCGTCCAAGGCGAAGGATTGGTTCAGATTAACGTGCAATTTGAGACGGCCAAAAGAAGGATTAACATCGCTGATGTGTTGAAACTGACGGATGAGGTGCTCGAGAGCTATCAACAGAAATTGGAATTAGCGACTGCTCAAGCTGCTGCAGCGGCACAAGTAGCAGCGACAACCGCAGCAGCTGCTTCCATCACAATCAGAATCATCCACAGCTTAGTCTCCGACGGCAGCATGTGTTTCCACCGTTTCAACGCCGCCACCCAAAACACCGCAAAAGACCTCTAAGGAAGAATTGAAGCCAGCATCTGCGGTGGCTGCCATAATAAATTCCGCCAATGCTGAAGCAAACGCCGAAAAAGGGGTTCCAACTACCACAACCATAGTCTCGAACGGCATGGCATCTGCTAAATCTACGCCGCCGATAGTGGATTCTCCTACAATCATCGATGACGACGACGATATGATGGGCGAAGGAGGTCTGAACACTGAATCCAATGGGCAGTGAAGATATTTCAGCTAACTAGCATCAAGCTGCAGCATGGAGCACCCCGAATGCAAACAGAAGGTTCCAAGCAATCCGGGCGATCAGTTCTGGACGCATTTGAAGCTGCTTCGGAAATGCAAAAGTGTTGCTGTTGTGTAGAAGCATGGTGCTAGAGATGATTACAATGAAATTGCCAGTTTACGGATTTCAAGTAATAGTTTGGCAAACGAAAGTTACGAAGCGGCAATCGAAGCGGCAACAATGGACAAATACAGTTGTGGCAGTTCTTTTTGGAAATTCTCACCGTTAAGGAACATCAGGGAATCATTCAGCGGATTGGAAGGTAAGGAGAATTCAAATTGTGTAATCCGGAATTAGTCGGTTCACTTTGGGGCGAGCGGAAGAACAAGCCAACAATGAACTATGAAAAATTGTCGCGTGCTCTGGAGGATGGAGTACGCTATGTCAGTAAGAATCAGTTCGACAGTTACGATCGTGATTACACAATGGTAATATAAGTCGTTAGTTTCTTTTTGATATTGAATTTATTACTTTTGAATTAAAAGTTTACTGTAACGTGGAGTTGAATTAATTAACGAAGCTTAACATTATTACCCCTGCTTTTTATGTATTCATATATAATTGCATTGAATAAACAATCATATAAATAAAACACAAATTTCATCCAAACATGAGAATTATCCAGGCAACTAAAACACAAAATGTGTATTTCTCGGGTAAAAAGCATGTACTGATAGAAGTTTGAACCCACTCTCAAGAAAGGGGGATGCTCTAGCTATTCTCCGTGCTACATTGTGCACAAGAAGTTAATCTAATGTTATGAAACAGAAAATTACATTCAAACTGACAGGATACGGTGTAGTTTAAAGATAAAAAATGTCTTTGGAATGGTTCTACACCGAAGGAAAAGTCATGGTAGAAACTGCCGATCCAAGGGTTAAATTAAAAATACAAACAAAATAAACAAATCAACCTCTATAATAGAAGTCACACATTAACGATCGAAAATATCTTAACAAAACTCATTCCAAAAAAACAATCATAAACGCTACAGTTCTTTTTATTCATTTAGTTGCAAGCGTAGCAACGTTCACACAAGGTTCAGCTAGTATCATATAAATTAGTTAGGGACCCGAACTTTCGAATTGAAAAGTGTAACTTAAGACTGGCGAAGACAAGAAATTCGTTAAGAAAATGAAATATTTGAGTTCCATTCCTCAGGGGGTCTAATGGCGGTTATTTCATTTCAATTCCAATTCAGTTCCCTTTCGGTTCCGTTTCGATTCCGTTTCGATTCCATTGTGGTTTCGTTTCGGTTCGATATTTCGTCGAAAAAATGGTCTGCAAACTGAGGAATACCAAAGGACTAACCGTAGAAACTTTAAAGAAACGTTCGATGAAAACATGGAATTACATGCCTCAAGATATTGTGCGTGCTAGCTCTGACGCTTTTAAATTAAGACAAATGTTTAAGATATACCAAATTTCAGAATTAAAATTCATGCAAGCTTCTCATTTTTATGACCATATTCGTCACTGACAGAAATTCCTACTCACTCTGTATAATAGCTCCTCTGCGAATGCACAACGTCTCTGATTGTATTCACTTTCGAGGCCCTATCATTGACGGTGGTTGAAGCACTATACTGCATTATGAATAATCCAAATCAGGCCAGAAATAGCCTGATTCAGGCCAGAATCACGGTATATTTTATTGTTTACCGTTCCGGAAGTGATGAAGCTTTGGCATGCTCGACCACAGCTGCATATTGCCTGCCAAACCAAATATTTTTTGGGCAACTTGGCCTTTTTTTTCGTCCTGAAATGCTGCTCTACGCCGTTCCGTTGCATGATTTTATAATAAGATATTTCGGGAAGTTAAAATTAAATCTTCCTGCACATTAAAATCTTCCTGCACATAAGTTTCGTCGTCCATTATCACGCAGGAAAACTTCGTCAAAAATTCACGATACAATTTGTGGGCCGTCACATTCTGTTTATCATTACGGTTCGGTAAAGTTTTCACCATGAATGATTTCTACCTTGCCGGTGTTTGGAAGTATGCACGAAAGTTGGGAACATTTTTATTTTTTTTATACCGAAAGATCTGGTCGTTTCTACAATATTTGCTTCACCTTCGCGTCCTTCTGGTGGTTCCTTAGATCCGTTTATGTTCCGCTCTCAGCCTTCCTGGCTGTTGTCAAACGTGTATCGAAAAATTTAAGAACGTTATAGACAGCTTACTGTCAGATCCGGATTTTCATTGCGACGCACTTAATTGCTTTTCGCACTTGCTCTTCTTTCGACGCCATCTTCGATTTAAAAGCTTGTAGTATCATCAAAAATTGATTTTACACAATGAACAGACATACGTTCATCAGGGTGCGAAATATTTCACGCGTTGATGAAGTATTTCCAGAGATATACGTATTTAGGGGTGTCCAGATTTTGTCACAAACAAGCCTTAAATCCGTAAGAACTCAACCGTAGTTTTTCGTTCAAAATCAATTTCCTGTAAGGTCTGTATTCGCATTAATCCGGACACCTTCAAATCATTGTAATTTTTGAAATATTGCACGTAGGAATGGAAAATTTCACTGTGGTATAGCTGAGAGTCTATGATAAAAAAGACTATGATTGATGTTTACATTTCATGTTTAGTATTCAAGATGGCGACGAAAGAAAAACAAGTGCGCGAGCGAATTTTGTACGGGCGTACGGCAAATCCTAACTTGTCAATACGGGACCTTGCAAAAACATTGGATTTGCCTAATCTCACTGTTCACGATGTGCTCAAATCATTTTCGGAACGTTTGACGGTGGAGAGGAAACCGAGAAGTGACAAAAACATTGGACGAGGCTGATCCTGCACGCAGAGAAATACAGCATATTAGAATCAAATATACGAGGGCTTTGATTCAAATATATAATTTTGGTTGAATCAAAATAATGTTTATTTGTTTGTAATACCACTCAGCGTTGATTTAAAAATATAGTTATTTGAATCAACAATATTTTCATTTGATTTGAAAATAAAATCTTTTCAAAATGGTATGATGCTTTGTTTATACACATATATGTGTGCGTCGCCTTCCCACCATTTTGTAACACGAAAACTGCAAAATGGACTCATTGGAGGAGATTTTTATCAAGCTGTGTATCCTCAGCTTTGTGGTGCAGTTATCGGCTAGGTTATCGGTACATTTCAAAGTATGTAAGTTTATATTACTTACGGTAAAAATTCTAATTTTTGGGCTTTTTCAGTGAACCGGTACACCGTTGAACAACCGGTCAACATTGAACGGATTAACGAACGGTGAAAAAACTGATATAGCATCCATTTCTGGCGAAAAGGACAGAATGCATCCATGGTTTAAGCGCTAAGATTATTATTTAGGCGCAGTGAACAAAATAAATAAGGTATAAAAACAACAATTAAACCTTGATCTTTACCTTAAACTTATAACATAAAAAAATTAAGAGCAAAGATAAAATTTTATCAATAAAACCAACCAAAATTATGTTTAAAACAAATCCAATTTTATTTTGAGTCAAAGCGTTTTTATTTTAATTTAAAAAGAGGCACTTAATTGAAGTAAAAAAAATAATATTCGATTCAAATAACTATGTGCTTGATTCAAATAAAAATATATTTGAATCTACAGCCAGTTGTATGGAAGCTTGATTGTTAAAATAAAAAAATATTTGCTTTGAAACTAATATCGTTAATATTTGATTCAAAGAAAATTTAAATTAGGCCCTGAGTCAAAAATAGTTTTCTTTGAATTCAAAGTGATTTATTTTTGAAATAAATATCTATTTCTCTGCGTGTGTCATGGACCGAAAGGAGAAAAGGATATTAAACGAAAAACCCAAATCTCTCCATTCGAACGGTGGCTCGTAAAATAGGGAAGTCGCACTGATTTTGTCCAAAAATCAAAACGTTTAGGACTTAAGTCGTATATAGTAAAAACAGTTCCAAATCGCAACGACAAACAGAACTTGGCAGCAAAATCACGGGCTCGACGTTTGTACTGCGAATATTTGACGAAGTTTTCATGCGTTGTTATGGACGATGAAACGTATGTCCTGGAGGATTTCAAGCTGCTCCCAGAGCTGGCTTTTTATTCTGCTTTGGCCAGAAATGCAACAGCTGAGCATTTCAGAACGAAGAAGGCATCGAAATTTCCCAAAAAATACCTTGTGTGGCAAGCAATTTGCACATGTGGCAAAAAGAGTAAATCTTTCGACACTACAGGCACAATCAACATGGAGATCTATCAGAAAGAGTGTATGCAGAAGCGATTGCTACCCTTCATCAAAAGTCACAAAGAAAAACCTTTGTTCTGGGCCGATTTGGCATCATGCCACTATGCTAAAACTATGATGGAGTGGTACCAAGCAAATCAAGTGAACATTGTACCAAAAACTTCAAACCCGCCAAATTGACGAGAGCTACGATCAATCGAGAGATATTGGGCTCTGATGAAGCGGAAGCTTTCTGGAAAGAAGCGAGGAATCAAAGACATCAAACACTTCCAGCAAATTTGGACAAAGACGGCTTCTACGATTTCTGAAGAGTCTGTACAAACCCTAATGGACGGAGTTAAGCGCAAAGTTCGAAAATTTTATGCAAATATCGAATAACTATGTTTTGTCTTCACGAATTGTTAAAAGACACATCCCATGAATCTGTAATAAACAACTACGACGGAAATATAATGCGACATTTATGTTTTGTTCATGTTTTGAGGTGTCCGGTTTATTGCGGATACAGACCTTAGGTGGAAAAGTGTTCACTGCTTTCTGTTCACTAACACAGTGAACACATTTGCATCAACAGTAATTTGGTTTTGAACGCGAAAAATCGCATCTGGTTTCTGATGATGATGATGATTATCCTTCCTTGAAAAATAGTGACGGCTGTCGGCACCATAATATTCTGAAATGATTTGGAAAATCACTTTAGTTCATTTCGGTCTGTGGCTTCAGTCCCGTGCAACACCACCTTTTAATCAATAAAGCTCAGATCGACCCAGCTTCTACTCTCGGCCAAAAGAAACAATCTATTTTATTGGGACTAAAATATTTACCTGCACTTAGTAATTCAGAAAAAGCACCAAAAAATGAAAAAAGTGCCACTAAATTATTAAGGCCTGTGCCAACAAATAATGTGTGATCAGCATTAAAAAATTAGGAATGAGCAATAAAAGATGAGAAAAGATCTTCGGATAATCTAATTGTTGTACTGGTAGATCTATCAAATAACAGCAGCATTAGTATATGTGCAATTAAATATGGCAGTATTTCCGCCAAATTCATGTAATTTGAGCACTAAACTATTCGCATATGTCTTTTAATTTTGTTGGATTTTCCCATAAAAACAGTAAAATGAGCAATGGATAAATAAATATCCATTGCTCATTTTACTGTTTTTATGGGAAAATCCAACAAAATTAAAAGACATATGCGAATAGTTTAGTAGCTCAAATTACATAATTTGGCGGAAATACTGCCATATTTAATTGCACATATATACTAATAACTGTTGCTTTATTTGACAGATTTACCGGTCACAATTAGATTATCCGAAGATCTTTTCTCATCTTTTATTGCTCATTCCTAATTTTTTAATGCTGATCACACATTATTTGTTGGCACAGGCCTTAATAATTTAATGGCACTTTTTTCATTTTTTATTGCTCAAATCTCTCTTTTAATTGATGATTAATTATGCTGCCATTTTATTGGTGGGAATCATTGCCAATCCCCAACGAAATCAAATTAGGCTCAAATCGAGGCACTTCACACATTGTTGCTTGTTCACAATTTCCGCCGACTGAGACACACCTTCCAAATTTAGAACGGTGAATAGTTCATTTAACGAAAGGACAGAAACCCCTGTACCTGTCAAAAGTGATGATATTGATGATGCTTTTCGCAAGGACACTAACTCCTCTGTCAAATTTCATTCCTGAATGGAGAAAACCGGCTCGCCGAAACCGTCCGGTGACTACGATAAAGATGCTCGGCTTAGCACCGAGCAGGAAGGGTAGTAGGGTCAGGGACGAGCGAGTCGATGGGGCTTAAATTGTCGGGTTTATTGTTTGAAAATCGATAAAGGTTAGGGTTGCTTTCCTACCCTTCATAACCGATAAGGATGAGAGGCCATGCGCTTCGATACGAGACGACAAATTTATTGGAACAAATTTAACCCTGAAACAAGTTCTCCCAACGCAGCCACCTCCTCGGTCACACTAAGAACGGTATTTAATTGGGTGATAATGTGAAGAGACTATATAGTCTTATAGGAGGCAACGTTTGTGGAACATTGAAAACTGATACTCACTCGAGTCGAGCAACCGCTGGGTCCGTTGGTATTCCTTTTCCGATTCCCGTTTGTGCTCCATGGCTTTGTGCGTTTCGATGAATGCCAACCGCTGACCACGGTCGGTGAGATACTTGGTGTACATTCCGGCAAAGTTGATGGCCAGGTACAGCAGTGAATTGGCAATCATCTGACGGACGATGCACGTGGTGTCCTGGTTATATTTGTAATTGAATAGTTTAATCTACATTTATTTACAGTTCATCAGAATCCTACCGTCTCGTGTAGAAACTTGTTGATCGTCGTAACGATCAGATGACAAATGGCTGACATCGAACCAGCAATCATGCACCACTTCAACGGCAGTGGCAGCATGGCGTATGGCACAAAGATGATGAACAGGACATACCAGATGAGGTACTCCCGTTCGGCAAAGCCCAACCCTTCGCCGATGAAACCTTGCAGGTTCAACAACAGCCACGTGCAGACGGCTGCCCAATGGAGATAATTGTTGGCAAACAATCGCCAACTGCCGAGCACGCAGATCAAAAAGTTAGAGATGACACAGCACACAGACCAGGTGATTTCGTGGGGTTTGATGGTCTACAGGAGTTAAATGGAAAGCATAACATTACTAATTGGCATGCTAATTGATGTGATGACTTTACCTGTGGATTGTTGAATCCGATCCAGACGGACGCCAGGACAATCTTGAGCACCAGATCTACCACATTGACGAGGATGAGCGACTTCTGCCGTTGCCGGTGGGAGTAGGTCAGATAGGATCGCTCGAGGGATGGAGCCCGAAAGGAGTTGGTCATCGAGGGACACAGAATACCCTTGATGACGTTGCCCCGCTTGAAGGCCGAATATGTATTGCTGCTGAGGGGTGGAAGTGTGCTGTTATTGCCCGCGTTGCCACCGCCGTCCCCATTTCCACACTCATCACCTCCTCCACCGGGCGGGGGACCACATTTTCCGTTGCTATCGTCGGTTGTGACTGGTGTGGTTGCACCGTTCGCAGGGTGTTTCTCCACTGGGGATGATGATACTGCGAAAATAAAAACAGCATTGCGAAAATTAGTGTCACTGTTGGTTGTTGTTTGGTGATGGGAGAAAAGGTGCAGTAATATTGATGTAGTTGGCAGCAATTTAATTAGACCCTTTTGTGCTTAACGCTTTTCCGACTGGGTACACTAGAATGCACTCATTCTCATAAATTTGCCTACGTGTGATGATGAAATATTACGTTTTAATTAATGACCCACTGTGTGGTCGATTTGCAGTCACTGGATGGGCGAATTAATGCAATTAAACACAACAATACCCCTCCGGAGCAACAGGATCAGACGTCGTTGGGGTCGTGAGCAGTACTTCACATAAATTGAAAATCAAAATGCAAATGGTTGAAAATAATTTGTGTTAATAGCCGCTGGAAGCTATTGTGTTTGGTTTTTTTTTCCTTCTATTATTGGATGAACAATTCTGAACTGGGTCAGGAGTCCACACTTTCAATTTCAATCAAGCCTGAAGAGCTGTTGAAGGATCCCGAGGCTTGTTCGCGACAAAATCTGGACACCCCTATATACGTATATCTCTGGAAATACTTCATCAACGCGTGAAATATTTTGCAGACTGTTGAACGTATGTCTGTTCATTGTGTAAAATCAATTTTTGGTGATACTACAAACTCTTAGATCGAAGCTGGCGTCGAAAGAAGAGCAAGTGCGAAAAGCAATTGTGTGCGTCGCAATCAAAATCCGGATCTGTCAGAAAGAACAAAACACGTTTGACAAAAGGCAGGAAGGCTGGGAGCGGAACAAAAACGGATCTCAGGAACCACCAGAAGGACGCGAAGGTGAAGCAAATATTGCAGAAGAGACCAGGTCTTTTGGTACGTACTGTGGCAGAAAAAATAAAAGTGTTCCCAACTTTCGTGCATACTTCCAAGCGCTGGCAAGGTATGAAGTCGTTCAGGGTGAAAACTGTACCGAACCGAAAAGATAAACAAAATGTGACGGCTTAAACCCGGGCACGGAAGTCGTATTTGCGAATATTTGACGAAGTTTTTCTGCGTGATAATGGAAGATGAAACTTATGTGCTGGAAGACTTTAAGCAGCTTCCCAAAATGTCTTATTATATTGCCATTCAACGGAACGGCGTAGAGGAGCATTTCAGGATGAAGAAAAAGGCCAAGTTTCCCAAAAAATATTTAAAAAGCTCCATCACTACAGGAACGGTAAACAAGGAAATATACAGTGAAGAATGCCTTAAAAAGCGATTGTTACCATTCCTGTTCACGCTCCACCATCCATCACGCTCCCTCGCTATTCTGGCCTGATTTGTCTTCTTGTCACTACGCCAAAGATGTTTTGGAATAGTATAAAGCGAATGGAGTCCATGTTGTACCAAAAGAGGCGTATCCACCTAACTGCCCGGAGTTGGGACCTATCGAGCATTGTTGGGCTCTCGTGAAGACAGAACTCTCTCAATCTAAACAACAAGCTACAGCTTTAGAAAAAAAAATCGAAAATCTTGGACAAAAGCAGCTAAATCGGTTGCAGAGAAGTCTGCACAGCCCGTAATGGCTGGAGTAAACTCAAAAGTAGTTTTTTCGTGCAGCCTGATTAAGTAACTGTAATTAGATGACTAATAATGCAAAATTTAATGAATAACGAATGCATTTTGGATTGAACTAAAAGCAAATTTGTTTTATTCCAAATTTAATCTGTCCAGATTTGGTCGCGAACAAGCCTGTGAAGTGTTCTCTTCGAACATGAAGAATAAAATATGTTGGGAATGGACAACAACTGTTAGTGCAACTGTGATCTATTCGAGCATTTTCAATATAATTTTATTATTTTTTTTAATAATCATTTATTTGTACAGGCTCAATCGAATAAACTTTACAGAGCCAAATTTTCATACTTTTATACATCATTTATCTTAAAACTAAAGTTAGGAGGATAGAGCCGATTACTCGCGGCCGTCTCGAGGTTAATAGGAATTACAAATTACGGATGGGAAAGAGGGTGGGAATTTAAAGTATGGTTTACATAACACATTAAATTTAAATTCTAAATTATTGAAACACTTATAACTACACAACTTTTGGTTTTCTTTTATTCGAACATTTTTGAAAGAGAGAAAAAAAACACACGAACACTGAAAAAAAACTTATACTAAACATACATGTTAAACTAACTACAATCTAATGCTAATGTTAGTCAAAAACACATAAATGAGTTTCATGTACTCCAAATCACGTACAGCCAAAATATCTCGAATTGGCACATTGGGTTGTCTACCTCGAGCCCGAAGGGAATCATAAAGCCCCGATCTGACCTCACGATGCTCAGAACAAGACCAAATAACGTGATCTGCGTCCTGATAGCTTTGTCCACATTCACAGAGATTGCTGTCGCTCAGCCCAACCCGGTATAAATGAGCGTTCAAAGAATAATGATTGGACATGAGGCGAGACATGACACGAATGAAGTCTCGACCCACATCCATCCCCCTAAACCAAGATTTCTTCGACACCTTTGGGATGATAGAATGTTGCCATCGCCCCAAATCTCCTTTACTCCATTTATGCTGCCAGCTGACGAGTGACTGTTGACGAAAAATAGTAAAAATTCGTTGAAGGCGATTTTTCGATTATAAATATCGCCTTCCATAGCGCCCACCTTTGCAAGCGAGTCCGCTTTCTCATTGCCCGGAATTGAACAATGAGAAGGGACCCATACAAAGGTGATGGTAAAATAACGCGAAGATAAAGCACTTAGAAGCTCCTGTATTTTCATGAGAAAATACGAGGAGTGCTTTACCGGCCTCAAGGAGCGAATAGCCTCTATAGAACTGAGACTATCCGTGAAAATGAAGTACTGATCCGGTGGTAATGAGGCAAAAATTTCTAGCGTAAAATGTATTGCCGCTAATTCAGCGACATACACGGAACAAGGGGCTTGAAGTTTACGGGTGGCGCTATAAATTTCATTAAATATACCAAAGCCTGCTGACTTCTCTATCAAAGATCCGTCAGTGAAAAACGATTTAGTGGAATCAACTTGGCCAAACTTTGCAGCAAATATCACCGGAGCAATCATAGGACGATGATGCTCTGGGATTCCACGAAGCTCCTGCTTCATGGATAAATCAAAATGAACCGAATTGTCGAAATCGGAGAAGCAAACACGATTGGAAATGTTCGGCGAAGGGCTGACATCCTGTGTTATGTACAAATGGTACAAGGTCATGAAGCGGGTTTGAGGATTCAACTCAAGGAGCTTCTCAAAATGTTCGATTACCTGAGGGTTCATAACTTCACACCTGGTGAGGAGCCGGAGAGATAATTCTGTAAACCGATCCGAGAGTGGCAACATGCCAGCCAGCACTTCAAGACTCATGGTGTGAGTCGAGTGCATGCAACCTAACGCGATACGAAGACACCGATACTGAATACGTTCCAGTTTGATGATGTGTGACCGAGCCGCCGATTGAAAACAAAAACTACCGTATTCCATAACCGACAAAATCGTTGTCCGGTACAACGTTAGAAGATCTTGCGGATGCGCTCCCCACCAGGTCCCGGTAATTGTGCAGAGAAAGTTGATCCTTGGCTGGCACTTTCGCTTCACATACTCAATATGGGATCTCCAGGTGCACTTAGAATCGAACCAGACCCCAAGGTATTTAAATGACATAGAATGAGTTATCGGCTTACCCCAAATTTGAAGCTTCGGTTGTGCTGGGTTATGCTTCCTAGAAAAAACTACCAACTCAGTTTTCTCCGTAGAGAATTCGATACCTAGCTCTAGAGCCCAAGTAGACAAATTGTCCAAGGTATCCTGTAAGGGTCCTTGCAGATCGACCCCATTGGGTCCCGTGACAGACACTACGCCGTCATCTGCAAGTTGTCTCAACGTACAGTTGTCACTTAGACAACTGTCAATGTCTTTGACATAAAAATTATACAAAAGGGGCTTAAACATGATCCCTGGGGAGACCCATGTAGCTAAATCGTGAAGCTGTAGAGGTTCCATGAGAAAAGCTCATATGTTTCTCTGACAGCAAATTGTACAAAAAATTATTCATTAATGGTGAAAAGCCACAAGCGTGGAGTTTATCTGAAAGAACTTCAACAGATACTGAATCAAAAGCCCCTTGATATCCAAGAATACAGAAGCCATTTGCTCTTTTTAGCAAAAGCTAACTGAATATCCGTGGAAAGCAACGCGAGACAGTCGTTCGTTCCCTTACCCCTACGGAAACCATATTGAGTATCTGAAAGCAGGTTGTTCGTCTCAACCCATTTGTCCAGACGGAAAAGGATCATTTTCTCCAACAACTTTCGAATACAAGATAACATCGCGATGGGTCGATAGGAGTTGTGGTCGGACGCGGGCTTACCAGGTTTTTGAATGGCAATAACTCTCACCCGTCTCCAATCATCCGGTACAATGTTGAGTTCTAGAAACTGATTAAACAAGTGCAATATGCGCCTCTTCGCGACGTCTGGGAGGTTCTTGAGCAAGTTGAACTTGATCCTATCAGCGCCTGGAGCCGTATTGCCACACGAAAGGAGTGCGAGAGAGAACTCTACCATTGAAAAGGGTTGGCTAATCTCATCTATCGAATACGTGTTTTCGCGAGGAATCATCCGTGCCGGCACAGAATCTGGACAAACTTTTCGCGCGAATTTGAGGATCCATTGGTCCGAGTACTCTTCGCTCTCGTTGTTCGTAGTTCGGTTACGCAACCTTCGCGCCGTGTTCCAAAGAGTACTCATCGACGTTTCGCGCGATAGCCCGTTCACAAATGTTCGCCAGTAACCGCGTTTCTTGGCCTTGATGAGGCTCTTAAGTTCGCGTTCGAGAGCCATGTATACTTCGAAGTGCTCAGGTGTTCCACGTCTACGGAAAACTTTAAACGCGTCGGACTTTTTACGGTAAACCTCGGTGCATTGCTGATCCCACCATGGAGAAGGAGGTTTCCTGCGAGATTACGTCCCTGGAACTGGTCGAGTTTGAGCTTGAAGCGCGCTGTCTAAGATCAGGTTGGAGAGGAAGTTATATTCTTCCAGCGGTGAAAGCCTTTCCACCGTCGTTACGGCTTCATCTACTGCTGTCCTAAACTTTGTCCAATCGATGTGACGGGTAAGATCATACGTGACGTTAACAGATTTCGACGGATTGAACCCGGTGGCAACCGAAACTTGTATGGGCAAATGATCACTACCGTGGGGATCTTGAATCACATTCCATGTGCAATCCAACGATAATGAATTCGAACAAAGTGTGAGGTCTAATCTACTGCCAACTGAGGATGTACCAGCCAAACGTGTTACTTCTCCATTGTTAAGTACTGTCATATTGAAGTTGTCACAGAGGTCATATATTAGGGAAGACCGGTTGTCATCGTACAGTTCTCCCCAGCCTGTACCGTGAGAGTTAAAATCTCCCATGACCAACCTAGGAGCAGGAAGAACCGAACAAATATCTGAAAGTTGTTTTCGGTTAATGGAGGCTCTTGGAGGAATATAAACGGAAGCAATGCAAAGGCTTTTATTTTTAATAACAGCCTGACATGCGACAACTTCAACTCCTGGAATAAGAGGAAAATTCACTCTATAGAAGGAGTAGCACTTTTTGATCCCCAAAAGTACTCCTCCTCCACGTGAATCCTCACGATCAAGACGAATTATATTGAAATCATGAATCGGAAGATTGATTTCGGAAGAGAGCCATGTTTCACAAAGAGCGAATGCATCACAACCGGTAGTGTGAGCTAAAAATTTAAAAGATTCCAATTTAGGAATCAAACTTCGACAATTCCACTGTAGAACAGTGATCAAATCCCCGACCTCATTTGGAAAATTATCCATCGAAGGAAATGATAGCTGCAAGGATGGGCCACTTTAATGTTAATTTCTGCAAAAAAGTTTTCATAGTGGGAAGCATTGCCATAACAATGCTTTTGAGAGGGTCAGAAATTTCGAGGTACCTAAAGATACCTTCGGCAATGTCATCAAATGAGAACAGCCCACTTGAGGAGGGGGCTTTTGTTCTTAAAATTGGGGCTTCAGGGTTTTGGATGTCCCCGGGAGAGATGGAAAGTCCTGGGTGTAGTTAGTACTACGAAAACCAGGTGGATTAGGATTTTCCTTTTTTCCACCTTTCCTTGAATTGGGCAAGCTGGTCTCGGGCTTCTTTTCAGCAACTTTCCGTGGGCGGACGCGTCTTCGCTTCCTTGAAGCACCTTCCGGAAAGGTGAACGATGTTCCCTCTTCAGCCGAATCAAAGTCAGACTCGTCATCTGACAGAGGAGCAAAGGGATTTGTATTGGCATCGGGTGATGGTGAGGCTTTTTTAACCATTTCAGCAAATGATTGCCTGGAACGCTGTTTCAGCGAGCGTTCTAATTTTTGAATAATTTTATTATGAAAACTATGAAAATTTATAGCAATATTATAGTAGATTTTTGTTGTATTTTTATTAGAAGTGTTAATTTCTAGTTTTTCAATTACAATCGTTCTACTAATACAAAGGATAGGCAAAATGATTGAGATAGGCAAAAATTTTCCCAAATTCAGTTCCTTATAACTTTTTGAAAAATTGTTGAATTTAGTCAGATTCCACCAGATTCAGGAACATACATGGTTACGAATACTGACCACCGGACACCGGAGATGTTCCAGATTTTCAGAGGGCATGTCAAAAAGACATTTTTTCTGCTACTCGTATTTTTGTGTGGTGTGAAGTTACATCGACGACCTCTATTTTTTCTAGAAACTAGAACTCATTGAAAATTGAATGCTGGTGGTTGCACTAATATCCGTTGGAAAATTTCCGTAAAACTGGTGTCGGATACTATGATCAATCATGTATATCCTTCCAATCCAGTATATATCACCAAAACATCAAGATTTTTCATGGAGGTGCTTCAGGGAGCATATTCAGGACGATCAGTTGCCCTGAACACTCTGTAGTAGGTTCCAGGTGCCCCGGGGGAAGTGACCAATTTGGAAAATGTCCGGAACCATATCAATATGGGTATCAAACTTCAAGATTCTTCGAAGTGATACTTCTAAATGCATTTTAGAACCAGCAGCTGCCATGACCACTCTGTAGTGGGTTCCAGGTGCCTCGGGGGAAGTGGCCAATTTGGTAAATGTTGCTGTTTACAGAAGTCGTCTCCATTCTACTCGATCCATGGCCGTGCGCCGCAAGCCTCGAAGTCTGCGATGGGTCCGCAGGTCGTCTTCCACTTGGTCGATCCACCGTGGCCACTGCGCGCGTTTTCTTCTTGTACCGGCCGGATAATTATCGAGCACCATCTTAACCGGGTTGTCGTCCGACATTCTGGCTACATGACACACCGCAACCGCTAGAATTTCACCGTGTGGACGATGGGTGGTTCTCCTAACAGTTGCAGTTCTCCTAACACCATCCCATGAGAACAAAAGAAGCAGACAAAACAATCCATAGTTCTGACCGTGACCACTGAATAGAAAGCGCACTCACACTCATGCGAATTCTATAACGAAAAACATAAGGCAAAATGAAGCAACAAAAATACGAAAATGAAATTTCATCAATGTATTGGTTTTTTAAGATGATTACTGATTACATACACACCTAGATAAAATTCATAAGGTTATTTATGAGCTTATTAAAGGTCGTCCATCAATGACGTAGCATTTTAGGAGAGAGGGGGGGTCTAGTGGATTTGTGACAATATGCTACGAGGCGGAGGGAACACTAATGAAAATTGAAGCACCTCCATGAAAAATCTTGATGTTTTGATGATATAATGATATAAAGGGTGTATTCGATAAAAATGGCACACACATATATACTCATCAAAATTAAACTGATTATCGGATTTTCTTGAAATTTTCAGGGAATAAAGAACTACTAATGAGTTTTGATTTACAACATTTGTTTTATTCAATTTCGTCTCCCATCCCGAATGCCCGCACCTTCCTTTTCACTCCACCCATCAAATTTTGTACAACCGATTTTCCCAGTGTTTTTGTTGTTTTAACCAAAATTTTCTTCATTTCTAGCTCTGTTTTTATAGTTTTGGGATGTTTGCGAAGTTCCGTTTTCATATTTGCCCAACATTTTTCAATTGGACGAAGTTCCGGTGAATTTGGTGGGTTCATATCCTTTGGCACAAAATTGACTCCGTTGGCTCGGTACCACTCCAATACGTTTCGAGCGTAGTGGCAGGATGCTAGATCAGGCCAAAACAGAGTTGATCCTTTGTGCTTCTTAATGAATGGCAAGAGACGCTTCTTACGGCACTCTTCCGTGTAAATCTCACCGTTTATTGTTCTGGAAGTGATGAAGGGAGCACTTATTTCACCACATCCACAAATCGCCTGCCAGATTAGAAACTTCTTTACAAATTTCGATAGTTTTTTCTTTCGAACATCCTCCGGAACATCAAACTTCGACTTGGCAACGAAATATTCTTGCCCAGGAAGTTGACGGAAGTCGGTCTTGGCGTATGTTTCGTCATCCATCACGATGCAACCGGATTTGGTGAGCAGCTTCGTGTAAAGTTTTCGGGCGCGGGTTTTCGCAGTGATGTTTTGTTTTTAATTCCGGTTTGGGGCTTTTTGCACTTTGTAAACATGTAACCCAGCACGCTTCATGGTTTTCTGCACAAAACCGACCTTAGACTTTTTAGCGACATCTCGAATTGACATGTTTGGACGGTTCTTGAATTGTTGTACGACTTTCCTGGCCGTTTTACTGTCCATTGGACCACTTTTACGACCACTCCCTCCCTTCCTTTGGACACTCAGACGCTCCTTGAAGGTTCTTATTACACGAGACACAGTTGTATTTGCAATTCCAAGCCTTTTAGCAATCCACCGGTGGGACGCCCCTGGATTTTGATTGTGAGTGCACAAAATTTTCTCACGGACAATTTCTTGTTTCGACGACATGACTGGAACTACTGAATGTATAACTATGAAACTTGGCAGATGTAAATAATACACTATGGATAAGATCTACTCAAATCTACTACTAGGTTTTTTACTCATACGAGGGGTTCAAAAGTTACAGAAGATTTTCTGTGTGCCATTTTTATCGAATACACCCTTCAAACTCCTAATCCTGAACCAAGCTCTTCTTGAGTTTGACACGGATCCTTATCGAGCAATGTCTCCAATTCAGAGTCTTCGAAGTTTTTTGGCCTTCCTTCACGCGGACGATCATCAACACTGAAATCACCGTTTTTGAAGCGACAAAACCAATCACGACACGTTGTTTCACTCAGAGCAGCATCACCGTAAACTTTTTGAAGCTCTCGATGTGCTTCAGTCGCCTTTTTCTTCGAATGAAAGAAGAAAATCAACACTTCCCGCAAATGACGATTATTTGGCTCGAAATCAGACATCTTCAAACAACCAAAATATATAACACTAAACCAAAATCACTGATTTGGCAAAGCGGTTTGTTTACCATATGTCTGAGCTTGGTTTATGACGCTTGAGATGTACAACATTCGACCAGCATTTACTACTGGCGCCATCTATTGATTAACAGCGGGAACTTAGTTGCGCACCTAATATTTTTGTAACTTGTTCAGTCAGTGGAGAGATTCGAACTCGTGACTTAGGCGTGAAATGTATGGATGTTTACCACTACGCCGGGGTCGCCCCTCCGATATAATAAGATGGGAAACTAACAACCCACAACCAAAGATTTTAAAATAAGTGTATTTTTAATCAAACTATCATATTCAGTCGCACTCTACACAGATAAAAATAAACATTGAATTTTCTGCGTTTCTAATGCACATAAAGGAAATGCTAGATTTGGCAAAAAATAATGGGATATTTTATGTAAATTTAAGCCAGATAACGCCTGAATCAAGCCTGTTGTATGAAAGATTGCAAATTATGTTGTATGGCGCATCAAGGACTACAACCAATTGCGTTGTTTACGCCTCCTTGGGCTTGGAATTAAACGAGCGGAAATTTTACACGCTTGTTAAAATTAATAATTTTTTTTGTCTGTGTATTTCTAAACTGTTTGAAATTGTCGTTAGTGTAATATCTGCCCTATTCTGGGTATTCATAGTTGACGGTGTGCTGTCAATCACTCATCAACACAATCACAACATTGTCAATCGATGCAAGGTAAGAACCAACCAAAAACATAAATACTAATAAATCGGAGCAAGAGCTTCAGCTACTGGTTAGAATTCAAGCGGTGTAATCTGCCTTTTTACTCATCCGAAACGGTATCAGCGGACAAATTAGTTAGCAATAGGGCTTTCTTTATGTTTTCTCTGCTCCGCGTTCGCTACAACTGCACACATGAACTGTTGGTGATTTGCGGGCCCCAAGTTTCACAGCAGGTGACTGGTTTGGTCCTATTATTCACTAATCTTGACAGTTCAGAAATCAGTCATATTGATGGATGCTACCTTTCCCCATCCGGTGCATCTGATTCGATTGCTCACTTGATGAGTTGTTTGAAGCGTTGCCAGTCATCCGATTCTTCTACCTCGAGGTCCTTACAGATGATTGTCGTCCACAGCTCAGCTCATATTAGATGGCCTGTTTCTCGCCGTTTTTAAAGAAGATCGGATATAGTTTAATAATTGAGTAGAAGTTCTTCAAAGTGTGCAACTTCTCGGGGTCAACGCTCGATGCAGTAGTCAGAACTGGATTGTTCAGATCAAATCGCTTAATGATCTGTTAATCAACTCGGTATAGAAAGCACAGCAGATCAAGTGGATAGCCTCCTTCCTGGTATCATAGAGAGTTCCGGATCCAAGTATGATTATTTGCTGCTGACCCGATATGCATTTCTGACTACTTACGAAGATGTTTCTCAGAATCAGAAACTCCGAAATCCGTCCGGTATTTTAGGTAATCATCCTCACAAATATTTGCAAGAAGAACAATTAGCCGAGATTTTAGCTGATTGCGCATGTTCAGGAATTCCAGAGCCTTCGACTGGAAGATACGATTCGCTTTTTTGATAAGGGGCAATACGTAGCTCAAGAAGAAGAGAAGTGGTTGCGTCGTCAGGTCATTAAGGTGACAGAAGATGCGCTGTGCGATTTGACTGAGCAGTATTCTGCCTCTCAAAATTCCTTTGTGTTAATGCACGGAAATACTTCTGCATTGGAAGAACATTATTTTTGTAAAAATCCCTGTAGAAAATTCTGCCGAAGGAAATCCTCTTAAGGAAAATTTAGACAAAAATTTCTCCAGTGGAGCACTTGAAAAAAATATTGAAGTATTTTCTGGAGAACTATTTTTAAGAATTCCTGCAGACGATCGAAGCGTGCTTTGCTCGAAGATGGAAGCAAATATTTTTTCTCCCGTCAAATTTTGGAATTTAACTCTAGTTTAACATAAAGTATTATTGTTTATTATTTTATTACTATTTTGAGTGGCTTATTTTAAGAAACCCGTTGCAAAGCTCGGACTGCGAAATGGAAATCAGTGAATCCGAAAAACAGTTCCAGGTGCGACCAAAGTAAATGAAGAAAAAATCTGACATGCAAGAAGACTTTTTCGTATCGCAGACCATGGAGAATCGAACAGTGTAGTGACACTTTCAAGGGGTTCAAAGTGCGGTTAAAAATCCTGAACTGTCAGCAGGCCAGTTAAATTGAGTTTTAGGAACTATCGTCCCAGCCAGATTATTAACGACACAATTCAGTGCATTCAATGGGTACACGATTTCCGCGGTCCTTAGGCGACGAAAAAATGAAAAAAAGTGTAAATTAGCTCCAGAAGGAATAGTGGAGTGTTGTTTTGTTCAATTCATTTGACATTCCACCAGTACCGATGTGGCCCAAGGATGTATAAATAAATTTGTCGATTGCTTTCAAGATCAAAAAGAAAAGTGCACCGGGATGATCTTTAGTCTCGCAATTGTGGGAAAACTGGTTCGGAAATATGATTGCGTTTGACTCTGGTGTGTCCGGAACTGGAAGACTTACTGGAATGATTGACAAGCGCTATGTGACAGGGGAGCTGCGCGTTCAGCCTGATAGGGGGACAGCCACTCGGGGAAGTTTGGCTTAGAGAACACCTCTACTGGTTTAAGAAGCTGACGAACCGACTGTGGATAATCATCACTTTGGTTACAAAGCGGAACGCGGACGTCTTTGAAATATTGGTGAGCTCTTTCCATTTTTTCCTTTATACTTTCAATTATATTATTATGAAGAGATTATGTGGGTAAAAGGTTTGTTCTTTCACCACTTGCGTGAAGCTAATTTCAATCTCTATTTACAGAATCTATCGAGTTAGTGCCATTAGTAGTTTTTTTTTTACTTTTTATAGGCTCAAGCTGCATAATAAATTTGAACTTGTCACCTGTCGTGCCGCGTGGAACCGACTGCGTTAAAAATATGTCGGCTGTTATTATAACACAAAAGACAACGATCATGTAAATTTAAGGCTTTCACAACCCAGTATTCAGTCTTGTGGCTAATTGTCAACACTTTGCGGTTTAGATTTGAGATTACCAAATGTTATCGAAGAAGCTTTTGTAAATGTAGAATTTGGACGGGATTTTGGGTGTGACAGTATGTATTATTGTTGGCTTCATTCTGACAAGTTCTCTTTCATTATCCGTTCTTATATTTTCAGACATTCTTCTCTTTTCAGAGAGCGAGTAATGGCGCTATAACCAGGACTATAGTTAATGCTAAAGTCCCAACCGTTTGAAGAGATACGGAGCATCACTTAACCTTCTTAGACTAGATGCTCCCAACGACCATTTTTGATTGAATTTCTGTTCTGTACACCAAACAGGGCATTCTGTTAATCTATTCTCTCCGACTATTCATTTCCGTTTTCCTTTGATATCTACTGAAGTCTACGTGGGTTCCCCGTGTCTTCGTAAGGTAGATAACAAATCCTCCCTATCACCAACGGTTGCATGGACGTGGCCAGGTGAGCGATCGAGGAGTGTCTTCGTGTAGATTTTTGCGTGAAAAAACGTATCGGTAACTGGTTGCGTTTCATGGTGGCATGCAATATCTGCAACGAATTATTCCTCATCGTACCTCCATCCACGAGGTGTGCAAACGTCAATGCAAATGCAAATGCAAATGCAAAAACTATTTTTAAGAATTCCTGCAGACATCTCACACAAAATTTAAAAATTCATTGCACAAAACCCCTTGTGTATTTTTAAAATTAAGAATTAAATATATGAGACTATGGAGTTAGTGCAAAAAAAGTCTTCTTGGATATCTCCAACATATAAGGATTTTCCCCTAGAATCCCACATCAAATAGCATCACGGAAAAACGATGTAGAAAATTACCTAGTTGACCAACCTTTTGCAAACTTTCTAACAATAAAATATAACCCATTAATCAGTTTTTGGCAAAATTTAAATCATCCAACTTCAATCCATAACCATATGCTCACATTTTACACTGAACTCCACTTATTAGTTTCTGTACAACATCTGGCTGCAGATTTTTCTGTACGGAAATCCAGTTTTTCTTCGAAACTTTCTCCGATTTGACTTCCTTGAGATGCTTCCGTAGTGCTTGCTTTATGGTGGCCCTTAGGGGGGGGGGGTTATCCTTGGGTACGGAAGTGACCCCGTTGGCTTTGTACTACTCCAGGACAATATTTGAAAAGTAGCACGAAGCTAGATCCGGCCAGAAGATCGTAGGGCCCTCGTGTTGCTTCAACAGAGGCAGCAGACGCTTTTGTAGACACTCCTTGAGGTAGGCCTCCCTGTTTACAGTTCCGGTAGTCACGAACGGCGCACTCCGTTCGAACTTTGAAAGTTTCTGCTTCTTAACTTCCTCCGCTGCTCAAACTTGTGCTGGGAGTGAAGAAAAGTAGCATCTGAGTGTACAGTTTGCCACAATTTGGAGCCTTCTGCACTATGTACGTATGCAGTTCCTCTCGGTCCTTGGCTCTCTGAAGGAAAGTCTTGAACAGATTCTTCGTTTTGGTCACATCCAAGGCCGAAGCATTAGGATTCCGCTTAAACGCTTTCATGACACGCTTGTGATCCATTCTGACCGCAGTTCTCCTTCCGTTCGATGATCAGAGTTTCGTAGTAACGGTTAATCACACGACTCACAGTTGACTGCACGATCCGTGTTGTTTTCTGAGATTCCGATGGGAGAGCTGAGGATTTTGTAGGTGCTTGCGCAAAATCAATTCGCGACGTTGCTTTCCTCTTCGGGTAAGGCAATTTTTTCCAATTTTTGAAAAACTGACAACAATAAAAATACAACAAGAAAAAACACTCTAACACACACACACACACACACACAAACACACACACACATATACACACACACATACACACAGGAAGAAAAGAAGAAAAGAAGAAAAAGGAAGAAAAGAAGAAGGCAGAGAAAAAAAAGAGCAGGAGATCGAAAATGCTTGGAAGAAGGGAGCGAAGAAAAAAGTGAACCAGCAGAAATGGAAAGGCGATGCCTTAGTTACAACTAAGGCATCTCCTTTCCATTTCTGCCAGTTCACTTTTTTCTTCTCTCCCTTCTTCCAAGCATCTTCCACCTCCTGCTCTTCTTTGTTTTCTCTGCCTTTGTTGTCGGTGAAGGGGGCAACAACACATGCTGACATCCTCAGAAGAGTTAAATACGATCCGGAACTAAGGGAGCTAGGAGCAAACGTGATAAAAACCAGGCGCACCCAGAAGGGGGACATGCTATTCAAATTAAAGAAAGATCCTTCGGTCAAAAGCGCAACGTTCAAGTCACTCGTCGAGAAGTCTCTTGGTGACGGTGCAAACGTTAGGGCCTTATCACAGGAGACGGTGGTTGAGTGCCGGGATCTAGATGAAGTAACGACAGTAGACGAAGTAAGAAGTGCGCTGCAGATGCAGGATGAACTAGGAGATGAGCCGATGACAATCCGGTTGAACCGGCGGCGATCCTCTGCCAACAGACTGTTGGCGGAAGGTAAAGTAAAAGTTGTTTGGTCAGCATGTTTGCTAAAAGTCACCCCTCGAGTCAGAAAAAAGATGGAACGACGCTATAACTGCATGGGGTTCGGCCACCTGTCGAGAAACTGCGGGGATCCTGAGAGATCGGATCGGTGCCGAAGGTGCGGAGAGGAGGGTCATATCACTAGCGTCTGTAAGAAGCGACCTAAAGACTGTATTCGATGAAATTTGGACACACAAAATCGGTTTTCCTTGAGCCCGATTTTTTTCAAACTTTCTGGAAATAAAGTACTACTAAATAGTTAAGTGTTGACATCATTGGATTATTGAACCTCTTCTCCCAACCCAAATGCCCATACCTTTGCCTTGACCCCTTTCATCAAATTTTGGGCAATGATAGTCGGTCCTGCTTACTTACTTTTAACCACACTTTCTTTAGTTCAAGTTCATTTTCTATCAGTTTTGGTGTTTTAACGAGCTTTGTCTTCATGATTGCCCAACATTTTTCAATTGGGCGAAGTTCCGGAGTGTTTGGAGGGTTCACGTCTTTTGGTACAAAAACTACATTATTATCTTTGTACCAGTCAAAGACGGGCCGGGCATAGTGGCAAGATGCCAAATCCGGCCAAAACAGTGTCAGGCCATCGTGAGATCTCAAGAAGGGCTTGTTTTTGGAGGCATTCGTCCTTGTAGATTTGTCCGTTGACGGTGCCAGAGGTGATGAAGGGCTGACTCATTTTGCCACATCCGCAGATCGCTTGCCAGACAAGGAATTTTGTGGCGAATTTCGACAGTTTCTTCTTCCGTACACTCTCCGGAACGGCCAACTTAGAGGTGGCCACGTAGTGTTCCTGTCCTGTCATTTGTTTGGTGTCGGCTTTAATGTAGGTCTCATCGTCCATCACAATGCAGAACGGTTTTGTGAGCCACTCCCTGTACAGTTTTCTTGCACGAGTTTTGGCCACCGAGTTCTGTTTATCGTTCCGGTTCGGCGCACAACACAAACTGAAACTTTCGCCTTTTTCGCAACATCCCTGATCGAAATGTTGGGATAACGCTTAAATTGGTTCAATACCATCCTGGCCTTCTCCGGATTTGATGTGCCACGTTTTTTGCCACTAACGTGTCCAAATTTCATCGAATACAGTCTTTAGGTGCATGTTCTGTACAAATCATGACGAAAACGACCACATCACGACCACATCCAGATAAATCTGAACCATTGCGACATCGCGCAGCAACTGTTGCGGCAGTCAACAACGGAAACTATGTGCGACGTTGCAATCATTGCAGTGCCGTACCGAGTACCTTCGGAGAGCGGCAAGTGGGTGGTAGATAGAGCAGGAATGGCTGCCATAGGGTTATGCCTTGTTATGGGTAGATATCCTATCCAAGAAGTGGTTTCGAGCACGCATGAAGATTTCGCGATAGCAAAAATCAATGGAGTATTTATATGCAGTTGCTACGCAACACCTCGATGGACGGCGGAACAATATCACCAGATGTTGGATGAACTCACCGTACATCTGATCGAGCGGAGACCTGTCGTCATCGCAGGAGACTTTAATGCTTGGGCAGAAGAGTGGGGTAACAGATGTACCAACGCCCGTGGGTTCAGCCATCTGGAAGCGCTGGTAAAGTTGGAGGTTCAGCTGGTCAATGAAGGCACCGTCAGCACTTTTTGCAGAGATGGTCGTAAGTCCATTATCGACGTTACTTGTTGCAGTCCATCGCTGATGAGAAACATGTATTGAAGAGTGAGCGAGGAGTACACAAATAGCGATCATCAGGCGATCAGGTACACAATAGGCAAAGGGAGCTCAGTTTCAGTACGAAGGATGAATACGAACAAACGAAACTGGAGGACAACGGAGTTCGATAGCCTCCTCTTTACAGAAGCACTGCGTGTAGAAAGTGCCCCCTTGGACGCGGAAGAGCTGATAGCATGTGATACCGCCAGGCCGAGGATGTTGAAGCCAAGGTTTCAAGGAATGGCGCCCAGTTTACTGGTGGAACGAGGCACTCAGTAACCTTCGTGCTAGTTGTCTCAAAGCCAGAAGGCGAGTTCATCGAGCAAAAACGGAAGTGGATAGAGAAGATCGTGGGCGGCATTCCGAGCGGCCAGAACCACATTAAAACAAGACGTACGGAGAAGCAAGTCCAGCTGTTTCGAAGAACTGTGCCGAGATGTCGATGCAAATCCCTGTGGCATGGCCACCGACACCGTACGTCAATAAAGTGGCAGAAGCAACTGGTGGCAGAAGCAACTGGTGGCACACGAATCTCCAACGATGAGCTCTTATCAGTGGCAAAAGGGCTGAAGGTGAACAAAGCACCGGGTCCGAATGGAATTCCCAACGTGGCATTGAAAGCGGCGCTACCGAGGTATCCCGACATGTTTAGGAGTGTGTCGCAGAAGTGTCTAGAAGAGGGGAGATTTCCAGACAGGTGGAAGATTCAGAAGCTGGTGCTACTGCCAAAACCAGGAAAGACGCCAGGGTATCCAGCATCGTATCGACCCATATGCTTGTTGGATATACTTGGCAAGCTTTTCGGAAAGATCATTCTAAATAGGTTGATGAAGTGCATGGAGCCATGCTTGCTGGCTTGTCATCAAACCAATTCGGGTTCCGGAAGAGAAGGTCAACGGTGGATGCAATTCGGATTGTCGTCGACAGTGCGTATAAGGCACTCAAGCAGCAGAGGCGAGGTAATCGATATTGTGTGGTGATAATGATAGACGTCAAGAATGCCTTTAATAGCGCTAGCTGGGAAGCCAGCTATCTGTGACTATCTGTGCAAGATTTTGAGTAGCTACTTCCAGAACCGGGTTCTGCTGTAGAATACAGAAATGGGCCAGAAGTCTATTAGGTCACGGCGGGTGTGCTACAAGGTTCCATCCGTGGACCGACGCTTTGGAACGCAATGTACAATGGTGTGTTAACACCAGGTTGCCAACGGGAGTCAACATCGTTGGTTTTGCAGACGATATTGTCCTGAAAGTTTCAGGCGAGACGCTAGAGGAAGTGGAGATGTTGGCAACCGAAGCGATTGACACGGTTGAGAATTGGATGCGTGAAGCTAAACCACAGATAGCACACCACAAAACGAAGCTGCTAGTGATCAGCAATTGAAAAGCGGTGAAACGTGCGGAAATCGTCGTGGGAGGGCATGTCATAGCCCCGGCATGTCATAGTAAGCGGCGTCCACTAGCTAGCGTTTCCTCTTCAATACTGAGGTACGGTGGGCCAGTCTGCATTTAAGCGTTGCGAGCGCTTACAGGACCATCTCGTTGGAAGCAGTATGTGTTATCGCCGGAATGATTTATATCGACATTATGCTGGTCGAGGACAGTGAGTGCTACACGAGGAAGGAATGCAAAGGTTTTCGGGAGAGCAGCATCGATGGCGATATGGCAGCAGGAGTGAAACACGGCGAGAAACGGTCGGTGGACACACCGGCCTATACCGGCTCTGTCGTCTTGGACAAACAGAAAACATGGCGAAATTAACTTTCACTTGACACAGTTCCTGTCTTGTCATGGATGCTTCAGAAAGTATCTGCATCGGTTCGGACACGCAACGTCATCTGTCAGTCCAGTGTGTGGACAGGTAGAAGAAACACCGGAGCACATGATCTTCGATTGCCCAAGGTTTGAGGAAGTTCGGAGGGAGATGCCAGTGCTTAATACGGAGAACATCATCGAGGAAATGTGCCGAGGGGAGAGCACCTAGAATGCCGTTAATAGTGTAGTGACGCAAATTATGACTGAGTTGCAGTGCGGCGAATGGAAGGAACACCAGCGGTCAAGCAGCGTCGGTGTCTCACGAGGGTGACTATTAAAGAGGGTTGTGGCTTTTGCTGCATTAAACTTGGAATGAAACCTTAGGAAATAAATAGAGGAAGGCAATTTGATCAATTTGTTATGGGACGAATGACCAAGAGGTTGAAATCCCAAAAAAAAAGATCAATTTGCTGCCCCATTTTTGAGGACCCGGATAGGGAATAACATATGTTCAACTTGTTCATATGAAGATTTGCATGGAGTAAAAGTAGGTCGTTTTAATTACAAAACTTTAGTAGTATTTATTTGAAATTTTCATCCAAAATTTTGTTAATTTTTCTGATCAAATGGTGTACAAATGAAGTCATTCGGTTCAGACGAAAGAAAGTTTTTTAGCATTCAGAACCTTACACTTTTGTGTAATGCTCTAAGTTTTTAAAATATTGAAATGATAAGAGCTACGTAGTCCACGTTGTAAATGTTTGGTTGAAATTTGCAACAGATCTGAAAAACGTCTTCAAGTCATGATTTAATATAAAGGAGATACATTTGAACTTCACTAAACACAATGTAAGTTCAATACTTTGACTTGTTTAAAGAACAATGAGTGAGAAATACAGCCCTGTTTAAGTTTTATAGCAACTTTTTGAGTGTATCATTTCTACGTTGCCACTCCTGTACTACAGCTGCTCGGAAAGGTTCAGTGCAGATTCAAACTTTTGATCGGTTTCAAGACAAGTTAAGTTTTCCGCAATTTAATTTGCATCGCTTACCAGGTGTACAGCTTTCCACCTTTTAAATGAACTGGGTTTAGTTTTCAAATGTTCATGAGACAATAATAATAAACATTAAATCATAGTCTAACAAACGTAATTCTAGGAAAAACGAGTTGATGAGATTGTTCTAGATGGTAGGCCAAGGATAATGACATGTACCTTACATAACGTTAGAATTGTCATCACGTAGATTCGCCCGAACGAGTGCCCCGCTAACTCGTTAACGAACCCCAAATGAAAGTGTAATCAAAGACGCCTTTTATTGCCCCGTAAACAACAACAACAACGACATGTGTACTCTATGTACCAACACACTATGTGCCAGTGTCTCGCAAAAAAGGAGAAAATAGAACAAGGCTCTCATGTGGGACACAAATGAGACCACGAGATGCATAGCCTTTGGCCTCATAAAATTTCCCGGCTACCACGACAAAACAATGAATCTAGCTGGAAACGGAAAAAAAAGTACACACTCATCACAGTCCCATGAATAAATTCCGAACTCTCATCAGCTAGTCAGAAGCAGCAGCAGCAGAGAACCAGCATATGCATAGGCACCGGTATATCCATAATGCGAAAGAGAACATTGGTTGGGTCGCACTTTGACAATGTTCGATGACCGTCCTGCGTTCTGTCAGCTTCAAATCCCCGAACCCCTTCCGTGACTTGTTCCTAGACATACTCAAACACACACACAAACACACCTACCCCATATTCGCTCAATTAACTAATCGATAAATTTCCTTCGCGCGATTCTGCAGGTCTTGTTCACGGATATGCGAAGAGCGCTAAATTTAGTCATTTTCCTCCATTGGTTATCAGCCTGACCTCGGCCCTGTCCCCACCTTTCTTGACGTATTATACGGGGTGGCTTGGGTGGCCGAAGCGTGACAAGGGCAACTGCCGCAGCAGCACAAAGCCATCAGGATGTAGAAGAAGAGAAAAAAAAAACTCGAGGGAACAGCCGCAACGCCACCCATCCAGTTGAGCACATTGAGACGACGACGGGGGGAAAATACGCTGACTGGAAATAATGATGAGTCGTGTTATCACCTTTATCGCATTCAGCTCGGCCGGTGATATCGCTGTCGAATGAAAGTGAGCGAGAAGCGGTGGGAAGGGCGGGGATAAGCGCTACCTGTACCCATACCTTGGGGACTGAGAATTGTTGGATGACACGAGCACCCAATTTGGGGGGCGGCTAGACATTTATCCGTTTATCATCAATACTTAGCATATGATGCCTCGGCTGACATGAGTCATAGAAATTAGTTAAAGGGTGATTACTAGATTTTGAGCACTCTTTCCAAAGCATCATTCGGATGTTACGTTAAACCCCAGCCATTTCAAAACGTTTCGACTTACTTCGTGCTTCGTCAGATTGACGCAGGTTGCCATTGCTAATCATCGGCTGTTGTGGTTGAGGTTGGATCCGGATTTCAGCTTCCGGATTCTGCAAGGCCAACGATGGAAGCCGTTCCTGTTTCCGTAGCTCCAAGTTGGCCACACTGCACGTTTGATCCGCGTCTTCCACCTGGGCTGCTCCATCGCCTGGCACGCGAGGAACTTTCGAGATATCACTAATAATACTGACGGTATCTTCGAGATCTAGTGTTGCAGCCGGATTCACGATCCCGCTACTGCTGGTGCGGCGAGAGTTTGACTGTCGACTCTGGTCGGTGCCCTGCGATACTAGGAGTTCCATGTTTGACGATCTGCAATGGAAGAAGAAATGATTGCACGTTCAGTGACTTTTTCGAGAGAGTGAAGGGACTATCCCAAGAATCAATTGTTTGCGTAGATAAGTGTCAACAGTGGGCTAGTCTCAAGTACTCTACTTATGAGTCTTATGGTTCGCATTGGCTTTTCAGCTTAAATGACACTGAAACTTGAAGTTTCAAGAGGTGAAGCATTCTTGCAGCAGACAGGTACATGAGATGAAAGCTTCTAAGAATTGATGTAAGATGGGTTTGCCGAAGATACCAATAACACAGGTAGTAACACAGCATATTAGATCTACCACCGAACCTGGATATTCCAGATTAGTTCAAACTAAGAGAACAGTATTTTTCGGTAGCCAAAGCAAATAATCTTAGTCCTTATTGTGTTTTATATCTTGTTAAAGTGACATTGCTGTCCCCCAAAAACTTCTGAACACAAATTTTCACGCTGATCGGTTTAGAACTTTCCGAGTCTATAAGGGTCAGACAAACAGAAGTTCATTTTTATATAAATATAAATCCTACCTCCAAAAACCCCCATATGAAAAAATAAATCCTACCTCCAAAAAACCCCCAAAAAACCCCATTCTTGAACTGCAATAGAAATATTTCTTGCCTCCAAAAACCTCAACATGCCAAATTTGGTTTCATTTGCTTCATTGGCTCTCGAGATATGCAAAAAAAGGCAGAGGGAGCTCAAACCACCATAGAAATGTTTCTCTTCTTCAAAAATCTCCAACAGCCCAACTTGGTTCCATTTGCTTGATTTGTTCTCGAGTTATGCAGAAATTTGTGTTTCATTTGTATGGGAGACCCCTCTTTTAGAGGACGGAGGGGTCTCAAACCACAATAGGTACAATTTTTGTCTTCAAAAACGTCCACATTTCAAATTTGGTTCCAGTAACATGATAAGTTCTCAAATTATGCAGAAGTTTGGGTTTCATTTTTATATGACCCCTTCTTTCAGAAAGAGGGGGGGGGTCGAGCCACCTTTGAAACAATTTATTGCCTTCAAAAACCTCCTGTTCCCAAATGTGGTTCCGTTTACTTGATTAGTTCTCGAGTTATGCAGAAATTTGTGTTGCATTTGTATGGAAATCCGTCCACCCATCCAGAGGGTGAAGGAGTCTCAGACTACCATAGAAACCTTTCTCTTCTCCACAAACCTCCACATGCTAAATTTTATTCCTTATGCTTGATAAGTTCTCGAATTATGCAGCAACTTGTGTTTCATTTGTATGGGAGCCCCCCCCCGCCTTCCTAACAGAGAGAGACTTGAACTACCGTAGAAACTTTTCTTGCCTTCAAAATCCCCACATGCCAAATTTGATTCTATTTGCTTTATTAGTTCTCGAGTAATGCAGAAATTTAAGTTTCATTTGAATGAAAGCCCCCTCCCCTTGAAGAAATGGTAGGGGTCTCAAACCTCCATAAAAATATGTTTTGTCTTCGAAACCTCTACTTGCCAAATTTGGTTCCATTTACTTGATTAGTTCTCGAGTTATGCAGAAATTTCGGTTTCATTTGTATCACAGCCCCCTTCTAGAGATGAGACGGGTCGCAAAAAATCATAAAAACAATTCTTGCTTTTGAAAACTATCACATGCTAAACTTGGTTTCCTTTGCTTGATGAGTTCTTGAGTTATGGGAGCCCATAATGAGTTTAGAGCTCCTCTCTCAGAGAATGGAGGGTCTCTTACTATCTTAAGAACCTTTCTCGATCCCGAAAACGCCTCCATAGAAAATTTCACGCCGATCGGTGCCGTAGTGTCCGAGTCTATAAGGTTCAGACAGACAAACTTTTATCAGAACATGCTGCCTACCCGAAAATACATATTTTGTGTATTAGTTGCATGGATAATTCTCATGGTTGGTTCAACTTGCTGTTTCTTTTGTTTGAGAGATCCTGATTAGTTCCCGAATTATGCGAATTATGATTAGTTCTCGAATTATGCAGAAATTTGTGTGTTATTTGTGTGGGAACCCCCTATTCATACGAAGGAGGAGTCTTGATCCATTATGAGAATCTTGTCCGGCGCCAAAACCCCTGCATACACATTTTTATAACTATAGGGATAGTTTCAAGGGGTAAGTCGCTAAGAACAGTGTGCTGAGGCACACCGTTGGTGAAAATTTTACACCATAACGGAACATGTGTGGCACTCTGCGGCACACTTTGACATTTGTATCTTTTGAACATATAATCTAGCAGTCCTGGAAAATTGACCTTGTATATTTTTGTGGTGTTGTTTTGATTTGTTTGTTATGCTATACAACACAAAAGTTTTAGAAATAATCTTTTATAATTGAACTCTCCAAGAGTCCGTACCCAGGTCGTGCTGGGTCTCTATGAATGCCATCATCTCCTCATCGGATTTCGTGGCGCTTTTTGGCAGGTAGGCTACCATGATTTCCAATCCAGGAATATCCTTTTCATCAACCGCAAGAGCTTCCCACGCACACTTGTATGCTGGGAGTTATGTTCTTTAACCAGTCCGCTGGCAGTTGATTACCAGGAAGGCTGTTTTATTGTGCAGCCAGGATATTTTTTTCCTCGGACCCTTGGTTGCCTCTCAGGCAGCCGGCTGTTCACCGAAGTAATGTTGGAAGGCTTGCTGCCGGCCTTGTTTTGCCTTCCCGTCGGCGTGAATGTCTCCTTCGTTTTTTTGGGTGTGGTTTACCTTCTCCCCAGATAGATCCGCTCTGGGCCTTTTCGCTGATTCTGGCTGCGAAGTCTTACTTGGTTTTTTGAGCAAGGCGATTTAGACGCATTTTTTCCGGCTCCACTCACCTTAACCCGGTCTGGGTTCTGAGGTTCGCATGTTTTAGCAGCAGCTGATTTGACAGTGACGTTTACTCCATCGTCCTCACCACTATCTTCCATCTCGGAGTTTTTTTGGTGTGATTGATGGACAGGTGGACACTGGTAAAGTGATTTGTTGTCTAACTGGGCTTCGATTTGCTTCAGAGAGTCTCCTGGTCTGTGTCCATCTTTCCGGCTGAGAGAGGCAGCCGGTACCTTTTGTTAATTAAGCATTGTTGTTGCTCATATGAAATCCCACGAGTAGCACGGGAAGTGAAAGTCGACTGCGCCAGAGCCATGCATTGGCGCAGCAGGGATCCGATACTGTGGGTTTGCCCTGGTTCCCCACAGGTTCCGTTCGCGACTGAGTAATTGTTTCACCACCCCAGCCATGCATCCATAGGCAAGGTCGCATTACACCGTAGATTCGGGGTTAGACCGTATAAGGCATTCATGTGGCTACAGTGATCACCACATATATCCTCCTCCTTTACCCGGGCTTGAACCGGCACCGATGATTCACATTGATCTTATACGTTGTGTATCTCTATTATCCGAGAATCATCGCTAAATTAGCATCTTGAGCTCCATCTACCATCACTGAAAGTTGTTATCAAAAGTTTGGCAAAGCAAAACAAATCAATCACCGGGTTACCATGCGTAACCAAAACATAACGATTGAACTGTCAAATTACCGTGGCACACATGGGCACATATTTGCACCATGATCGAAACATCAGGACTCATCGTAATGCTTAGAAGCACACTACAAAAAACGGGCACAAGAGATATTGTGCTGAGCGACTCACCCCTTGGATAATTTCCATATTTGGTTTAAATTTGTGTTACATTTGTTTGAGTGGCCCCCTCTTACAAAAAGAGGAAGGGTTTCAAACCACGTAGAAACATTTCTTGCCTTTCCAAACCTCACATGCCAAATATGTTTCCATTTGTTTCATTAATTCTCGAGTTATGCTGAAACTTGTATTTCATTTGTATGGGAGCCCCCATTTCAAGGCGGGGGAGGGATCTCGAACTATCATAAGATACTTTTCCGGCCCCAGAAACCCCTGCATACAAATTTGAATAGCTGTAGGGATTGTTCTCAAGTTTGGCTGAAATTTGTGTTTCATTTGTATGGGAGCCCTCTTTTTCCGAAAGAAGAGGGGTCTCAAACCACCTTAAAAACATTTCTCGCCTTCAAAAACTCGCCATGCCAAATTTGGTTCCATTTGTTTGATTAGTTCTCGAGTTATGCTAAAAAAATGTGTTTCATTTGTATGAGAGCCATCCCTTCCTGATAGGGGAGGGGTCTCAAATTACCACTGAAACATTTATCACCTCCAAAAACTCCCACATGCCAAATTTAGTTTCATTTGCTTGATTAATTCTCGAATTATGCTGAAATGTGTGTTTCATTTGTATGGGAGCCCCCCTTCCAGAGAGTGGAAGGATCTTGAACTATCATAAGACCTATTCCTGGACTCCAAAACTCCTGCATACAAATTCTGCATAGCAGTAGTTCTCATGTTTGGTTGAAATGCGTG
>JASCZW010007666.1:0-61893 GCA_034211315.2 Aedes japonicus
TAGCATCGAGATACCTCAAGCAAAAGTGTGGTGGTGCGGTAGTTGCAACCAACTGAGGAGTTATGAAGATCGTTGTCAAGGAAATTATAAAGCTGAAACCAGGATGGTCATGGTGGACGAAGTGGAGATAATGTCCGGGTGTCGACGAGTTTGACTCTCTATGAATCAAATATCAAAACGTTGATACATTGTACCGTGAAAGTCGTGAATCCGACTAGTAACCTGATCGCAACTGGGAGCAGAAAGCGTGATCTTTTTTATACGGGATCTAATAAGACCTTCAAAAACACAAGTGCATAAAACGAGGTGTTGCTTTGTGTCACTAGAGCCTTGGTATCATCAATTACCACGGCCTACAACGAAATGAAGCGTGACTTGGTTTCCTGCGTGTGGAATATGTGTACTCTGTATCTGTTGTACTCAAGGTAGTTCATTGATGTTTGCAGACCAATGGAATCCGATCCGTTGCCGTTGGGTGGCAGCTGCTTCTATTCGACCTTTACGGTCATAAGACTCGTAGTATCTTTGTGTATTTTCTGGAAGAAAAATCAGCGGACCACGTTTTCAATGTATTTGAGAATCTCCGTTGCATGACTGAGTGACATACTGGGATGAAACTGAAAACAAAACGCAACGAAAATATTAAGGACTTCACGAATCGAAAGCCAGAGGACCATTCAAAGCACTCAGGAATCCGTCATCAAATCAAGATGTGAACCTGTGGAAGAACATACACCAAGCTGATAAAATGTAAATTTCGTAGACGGCGTGACAAACAACGCACTAATAAAGAAATGATCTTCAAAACCCGAGTCATAGGCGTTGAGGTGCTTAGTGTGGACCACCGATCGCATTACAGACAATCAGACTGAGTCTAACGCAAATGTAGATAACTGTGCTAGACTTGGACCTAGTGGGTTCAGCAAGGACTAGCGGCCAGACGTAAACCTCTTGTCAGTAGAGAAGCACGCCATCCGAAGCTTTAAGCGAACCAAAAACGAAGCTTTGGAAGCAAGCAATGGTCGACGTGTATCAGCCTCTTATTGAGAACAGTACAGGACTTACAGAGGAACATCGTGCGGAACAAAGCAAAACTTCTGGCTCAAGGCTTCACTCAAAAGCATGATGTGGGTTTTGGAGAGGTCTTTGCACCTGTGGCCAAGCAGGTGACCCTCAGGAACGCTACTCATAGCACTAAGCCAGATGTTCGTTTAGAACATGGACGTTAAAACTTCATAGCTACATGGGTAGTTAGGAGAAACCATGTACATGAGGTAAATGGAAGGCTATTCCATGGGCAGACCCAACACAGTGTGCTTGCTGAAACGGAGTATATACGGACTCAAGAAATCCGCCCATTCATGGAATCAAACTTCGATGCAGATTTTCGGGAGCTGAGGTGTACAAAGTGGTGAACACGTTTACCTACATACTTATCTAAGTGGACGAAATGTTAGAATGCCTGTAGGACTGAGGAGGAGTTCAACATTTCAACGAAACAGCATTAGGAGAACTCAAGATCGAGAGGGATGAAAAAACGGATTATTTCTAAACCAAGCACGATATATCCACTGAAGCTCGCCAAAGTACACTCTGGATCCTGGCTAACTTCAACAGAAGAAGGAGGAGAATGAACTACGTCTGCGGAACAACACTGACGGTCTGCTGTATGCTGCTGTTCAAACCCGGCCCGACGAAGGTGGTGAGGCGTTTCCATACTCGCTCAAACATCAATCAACTCAACGCACTTGGATTGGCACGAGGCGAAGAGAGTTTTTAAGGTACTTGATGTCGGCTTGACCATAAATTGCTTCTGATTCACATCAGCTGGCCTGGAGTTGTGCGCAGATGCCAACTGGGCTGACAACCATCGTGATACGAATTCTGATTCAGGTTTTCTGATGCAGCTCAGGCATCTTGGGCAGTGGGGCGTCCCGCAAGCAAACCCGTGTTGACGCGTTGTCTTCAACGGAAGCTGAGCTTGTGGCTTAACCAAGGCTTGTCAAAAACTGAGCTGGTTGAAGAAACTGATGGTCGACATTGGTTAGAACGATTCTTTGCTGGCACCTACGTTCGAAGACAGCCAAAGTTGTATTCGTTTGGTGGAAAACAGAAAACTTGAACAATGGTCCCAGCACATCGCAACCAAACATGTCTGTGTCCGTGGACTTCAAGAGGAGCAGCAAATCTATATACAGTATTGTCCTATGGAGTAAAAGCCACTGCAACATCTACGATTGAAGATGTTTAGAGATAAGATTAAAGTCCTCGTCCATTAATTGTTGCTTTTCAGAACTTTTATTAAAACATCAAAGTTTCAGCATTAGATGGTTACATTTCTCTAGTTCGAATGAAATCTCCAACCTTTCTCTTGGTGGAGCCCATCAGCGACCGCTCAGTGGAATCGGACATGGGATCAGCGGATTGCATCTATTTTGCCCGCATTTGCTGGACGTTTTTTGAAATGGCCAAGTATATTTAGGTTGGACGAAATTCCAGACAATTCGGAGAATTCATTACTTTGGGGACAAAATCAATTTTGTTGGCAGCATAGTACTCTAGAACCACCTTGGAGTAGTGGTAGCTGGCCAAATCGGACCAAAAGATAACTTTGCCTTTATGCTTTAGGTTGAACCAAAATACACGCTATTTCAGGCATTCTTCGATGTAAAATTTGGATGTCATCGTCGAGGATGTGACGAGTGGTTCCGTTCTCAGGACACATGGCCTTCTTCGCGAACATGAATCTTCCCGCCACATCCCCACATCCAGTCGCGCAGTAAAACTTTTGGTCGAAAAGCTACTTCAAATCGAGTTTGACGTATGTTTCGTCATCGATCAAAGTGCAGCCCTTGTGTTACGTCAAAACACGGTCGTACCAGACCTTTGCACGCTTTTTGGCCACGGAATTCTGCTGGTTGCTGTGCTGGTTCGGATGTTTACTGGCTTTTTACGACTTGTATCCGTCCCTGGCATGGATGTTCCTTACCGTTTGAAGGTTGGCGTTGTGCATTCTGGCTACATCGCGGATCGAAAGACCGAGAGCAAATAAACCAAATCTGGAGTACTTTTTTCAAACAGACGTATCTGATTTTGTAAACAAAGAGGGGAAGTAAGTTTCAAACGTTAAAATCATGATACCTTCAGCACATTCATGCAAACTAGGGCCACCAAGACAAGGAATTCCCATGCCCACCTCAATTATATAAACATAAAGTAATCATCATCGATAAGAAATATCCCTCCTCTGAAAATGACACCATGCTCAAACCGCGCCTTGCTGACTTCATTGGACCAATTATCCCACCATTTGCAGTCAATATTTGTCGGGTTGTGATTACACAAATTAACGACGCTTCCGGGCAAGGACAATTCAGCAGTCTCCGTTTTTGTCCCGTCGAGCTGAGCCAACAAACGTCGAGCACCAGACCGGCAAACTGGCATGCTGATGGTAATCGTCGTCGAAAATTACAGCGCACTCGCGTTCTCACCGCCCAATTGTTGCTTCCGGGTAAGGTGATTCCATTGCTTCCATTCTGCCACCGCCAATCTTCGCGAGTTGGGGGCTCAATTTTTGACTCCGTAAACTATCGACAATGGCGTTGTTCGACGATGGGCGTTACTCTATCGCTCTATCCAATGAATGGCTTCGATTACAAGTACCAGAACGTAACGACCGCGCGGCTAACGTCAGCTAGAGCCGGCGTGTTTCTACTTTTGCACGGCATGGCCAACTTCGCTTTTCCCCACAAACTTTCTCACCTGTGCAGGTGTTGCATGTTATTCAACAATAAAAAGATTAATTTGAGCTGATAATGAAATTATATATCTGTTAAAAATTAAAACCGTGCTCGTGCACCAGGGAAAAAGCACACGACGAGTCCCGGATACCTGCATGCAGTCAGAACCGTGTGGCACTTGTTTTGGGTCGTGGGTTTCAGGAAGGACTTCATAGTAAGAGTATTCCATACACACATGGCGCACATGAGTTGGAAATTGGGAGATTTTTGAGGTTAGATAAAGGCAGCACAGCAGATATGTCATATATGGTATTGTTCAAAACAGCTTGCCGGTGTACTTGAATGGAAATTCGCGTCAACACCTCTGGCGAGTGTAAATGGAGAGAGCATTTTCACAGATTGTGTAACCGATTCTTCATCTGCGGGTAAAGCTAAGATAATAAATAACCCCAAAACGAGTGTAAGCTTGAATGTAGTTCAATATAAACTGAAATGATTCTACGGACGAACGATGCAATTATTTGGTAGTAAAGAATCGTTTTATTACTTTTTCAATGACGGTTAGTTCCTAGCTCGGATACAAATCGCATCAATCATTCTTGCTTTCAAATCAATGAAACCGGGAAATCCAATTGGACTAACTAGCTTAGAGATGTTCAATACAAATAGACAGATGATAAAAACTCTTAAACAAGAAAATTGACCGTCATTGCAGGGTTTTGCAAGAAACCAATTTTACCGTATTTTCAAAGAAGCTTTCTGTGAATCCGTCCTATTCGATGCTTTCTGCTTCTTGTATTGTTACACTTTTTGATATTTTTCACAGTTCCGACGCCAATATCCACTTTCACGAACGGGACACTCACCTTACCTTACCAAACAGACCAAGGCCGGTATTGCCGCTGCTGAACAAAGAAGTTGTCTCCATTGTTTTCGGTAAATGGCTGTTCCTCGCCAGCCGGGCTGTATGAGGAGGGTCTGCAGGTCGCCTTCTACTTGATCGATCGATCTTGTTTGTTGCGCGCCTCCTCTCCTTGTACCCATCGATTCGTTTACGAGAATCATTTTTACTGGGCTGTCGTCCAACATTCTTAAGACATGCCCAGCCCATCGTAGTCGACCGATTCTAGCGATGTGTATGATGGGAGGTTCTCCCAGCAACTGAAGCAATTCGTGGTTCATTCGCCTCCTCCTCGTTCCGTCTTCCATCTACATTCCACCATAAATCATACGCAGCACCTTCCGTTCAAAGACACCAAGGGCGTGTTGGTCCTCCTATAGCAATATCCATGTTTCGTGGCCATAGAAAATTACCGGTCTAATCAATGTCATGTAGATGGTAAATTTCAGTGGTCACCAATGAGCCACGAATTCGTCTACTACCTCGATTTCCTCACCGTCGATCTGAACTAGTGGTAGAAGGCTAACATTGTCTTCTCGTGATCCTCTTCCTTTCATGTGTTTTGTCTTGTTTTTGATAACCAGGTGTTCACTTATCTGATGAAAAGCCCTTACAAAGCAACTAATATTTGACAACGTTAGTTAGACAAAGGTAGAAGAGGAAATACTGGGTGATCTATGAGAAACTAGTTGTAGGAGCATCCAGCCTTGTAATTCTTGAGAAACTAGAAGAGCAATGGTTGAATAATAAATTACAACTAACTGCAAACATAAGCTCTGTCAGATGCATGGCACAGCTCTTCGTCACTAAAATTCAGCTGTTCCTAATCTTTCTTTTAGCGCGTTTACAGGGTGAGTGGGAGTTCACCGTTCCCGAAGGCGAAGGATTTCAATAAGGATCACTTTGGTGATGCTCTCTTGGGAGATGGCCGATGAGTTAACAGCAACTTTGTTGAGGCCTTGCTCAACCATGCCAAGGACGTTTTGCCAACTGGCAATAGACGGCGTCCAGTCTACTGGGTGGACGAGGTGTCTCAGAGCCAGAAGACGCGTGCAAAGGGCTAAAACCGATGCAGACAGGGAGGAGCTTAGGATGATGTTCCGAGCAGCCAGCTTCCTTAAAACAAGAGATAAAACAGAACAAGTTGAATGGCCAAGCATATCTATGCGAACTCCTCGGGCGTTGCACATTGTTTAGTGATTAGTGACAGTTTGTTCAACAACGCCCGCTGAAACGTTCCCGGAAAAGCTGAAGATCATCGTGGTCACCCACACCGTAACGTCGAGGAATCGCTACTGGCACCCCTGACTCGGATGGAATCCCCCACGTGACACTGAAAAGGTGATCCTGGACATGTTTGAAACGGCGCTGCAGAAACACCTGGACGAAGGTCAGTTTCCAGACAGGTGGAAGATCCAGAAGCTTGTGTTGCTACTGATGTCAAGAATACCGCTGGGGGATCCAGCATCGGTTAAGTCTATATGCCTGTTGGATACACTCGGAAATTGTTTAAGAAGTCTACACTCACCAGGTTGACACAGCGTGTGGAGAGCAAGCACGGTCTGTCGGAGATGCAGTTTGGTTTCAGGAAAAGGGAGGTCACCGGCGGATAAGGTGTCCAAACAGAGGCGAAGAGGGAAGCGTTATTGCGCTGTAATAACAATTGAGGTGAAGAAAGCATCCAACAGCACCTTCTGATAGGCCATAGCACTGCACAGAATGAAGGTCCCTAATACCTGGTACAGACATACAACGTACAGCGTTGTACGAACTGTCAAATACTTTAATCCAGTACTAAAAATCAGGTACTAGACTAAAGGAGTACAACGCTGTACGTTGTATGTCTGTCCCAGGCTTAACTGTCTGTGTAGGAATCTGAAAAACTATTTCCAGAACCAGATTTTGGTTAACGATACTGACACGGAAGGGAATTCAATTAGTACTGCAATAGGTCGATTCTCAATAGTGTGTTAAGACAGAAGCTACCCCGAAAGGAGTTAAGATCGAGAATCAAAGTAGAGCGTGAAGGAGCGGTTTCAGGAGAACCTGAGTAACCGGGGAACTCTCTGTTGGAGTATATTAGATCCACCGCACTAACAGAGTAGGGTGGATGACATCGCGATCCATAGATCAGGAACATGTGGCCCACGAGGGTAACTGTGAAGGAGAGCATGACACACACACGCACAAACAACTTACCGCTCTCAACCACACACTCACACACGGCACTTTCTTCGTCTCGTTACACTCCAGAAAGCGGAAAAGTGACCGAGCGCCAAACTTAAAAAAAATACGTTCAATTCATGAAAATTAGGTTTCAATAAGGTTAACTTAATGAACTCCGTAATTGTTCTCCGATCTACATTTCATTTGCATTACATTTAAAATTTGGTGTAACTATTTTACCACATTTCTATTATTTCTTATATATCTAGATGATAAAAATCTAAGTTTTGCCAAAAAGTCTCTTTATCTTCGCAATGAATACTATAAAACTTGTATTTGTTCATATTATTTAGCCGTGGAAACCACACTGAAGTTAAAAAAAGTTTTTCTTTGTTTCCATTACATGGCGTTTCGTTTTAAGCACCTACCGGAAAGAAGAACAATCAATGGTTTCAACATTCAAAACTAGATGGCAGTTGGATGATGAAGTTAAACTATAGTCACTAGATTCATAGTCTGGCGGATACAACGACGGGAGCCAATTTCAACTGTCAGTTGGCGGAGCCAATCGAGCATATCTCGAGAAATTTATGTTAAAGGCCTAAACGCCATTTGTAAACAATAACTTTAAACGTTGATTTCTCACGAATTACGAGAATCCCACCATATCCTGCTACTCCATATGGTAAAACTAACTTTCTTCTACCAAATGCTGCTTTCATTTCACGAGAGTGATTTGAGATTCAAGAGAAATCGATATTGAAAGTCATTGTTTACAAATGGCTTTAAGGCGCTTAGCATGAATTACTCGAGATATGCTCGATTGGCTCCGCCAAGTGACAGTTCAAATTGCCTCCCGTCATTGTATCCGCCAGACTATGAATCTAGTGACTATTAGTTAAACTACGCCAACCAGGCTATCTTTTCCTTGCATCACGATTTTTGTATGATCTTTAGGGTAAAGTACTGCTTCAAAAAATGATTTTCTCCGGGGTTGTGGGTTGGAGCTTGGTTAGTGGCCAAATTGTCTGAAACTCGACCAAAAGATGTACTGTTATACAACAAATCTTCTAACCGAGTTTCAGACAATTTGGCCTACAAAACCCCCCAAGGAGAAGAAAATCACACTACACACAAAGAAATTATAAATTTTACACGAGATGTTATTCATGTTTCTAAAATGTCGGGGATTGTAATAGAGATTTCGTGTAAAATTATGTCGCCAGAAACTGACAAATACGCAATTCGACGAAAGATGTGTTTGATTGAATTTATTTTCTCGTCTCTTTCAACTCATTCTTATGTGCTAAAGAACGCTTGCATGTGTCGGTCTCGGGGGACAGAAATTTACATGACAATTTGGTAGTGTGTACAGGAAAAATGGCGGGAGAATCAAAAAGCGAGTGATTGAGCCCAGTTGGGGATCTCTCCGTCGTTGTTGGGTAGAACCGCAGTCGAGGATTACTCAACCAAGAAATGTGAGAGCTAAATTTCTCAGGTAATGAGTAGGAGCTAAATGGCTCCACCGTTGCCAAATGACCAAGACCCCCCATGAAGTAATACCATTTAGCAGTCTCGGAGGGCGGGTTCTCATTAATGGTGTAACAAGGTTACGCGTTTTAGTGGGATCAGAAGTTGGCCTTTTCTCAAGGTCGACCCTGACCACACTCTGAAACAGTGCACGATGACCAAGTGTAGGCTTCTGTGTTGGGTTAATCCATAGGGATTTCCCTCAACTTTGTAAAAAAAAACCAGGGGTATATCGTGAAGTACCACTGCAAATGGTCGTCGGGGAGAGTATGAGCTGAAAGATACCCTCCACCCATAATCGCAGGATTGACGTCGGCAACCTACCCGAATTGCACCGGTAAGGAAAGATCTTCCACCGCTGGGGAACTCTTCGTCGGAGTAGGGTAGATCCACCGCTAAGGAATATTTGAGAAGAGTGAGTAAAGCTGGAGGGCCAAATGGCCCACGACCGCTTTCGAGAGAAATTTTTCCGCCAGGAAATTCTCCGTCGTAGTAGGGCTGATGCACCGACGATGACTTCGTGAGAAGATCGTGGCAAAGTTGGCAGGCTACTGGTTTCATGTTAGGTTACTGAATGGTGATAGTTGAACGAAGTAAGGCATGCTACTTACAGGACGGGTCGCTGATTAAAGCCTGTCAACGTTAAATTTCAGAAACTTTTCTTTCAGTTTAGATTTGGAATTATTTCATGAATCGCTGAAACGTTACACTTATATGACAGCTGTAACTCTTCATTTTATTTCGTGGTACAACATTTTTACGTTCTTGTTACATTCAGTAAAATGGCGTCGAAGCAAGTGGAAGTGCGCAAACACATTTTGTACGAGCGGCAGCAAAATCCGAATTTATCGGTAAGCGATCTTGCCAAGAAACTAGTACTACCGAAAAGTACCGTGTTTTGTGTTTGCAAATCGTTGAACTAGAGCCTGACTGTGGTTTGAGAGGTTGGAAGTGGAACAAACAGAAAAGTACGCTCCCGACAAATGGACAAGAAGGTGATAGCCATTATTGAGAAAAATCCCAATCTTTCTCTGGAAAATGTAGCTTGCAAGTGAAGCAGAGGCATGGACTGAAGGCGTACAAAGTGAAAAAGATGCCCTACCGTGATGACAAGCAAAATTTCACTACAAAAAATCGTGCTAATGAGCTTGACACCAATGTTTAGAAAACATTTTCTTGTATCGTAATGGACGACGAAACATACGTACTCGAAAACTGTTAACAGCTTCCAGGTTTGCCTTTTTATACCACAATGCTAAGGAACGCCATTGCCGAGCATTTCCGGACAGAAAAAATGTCCGAATTCCCGAAAAAGTATTTGATTCGGCAGGCCATATGTAGCTGTGGTCGAAAATCTAAGAGTTTCGTCTCTACTGGCACTATCAACAAGAATGTGTACGAGAAAGAATGTCTGCAAATGCGGCTGCTACCGTTTATCAGAAGCCACGACTCTTCAGCTCTGTTTTGGTCTGATTTGGCTTCTTGTCACTATGCGAAATGACGTTCCTGGAATGATATGACGAACAAAAGGTCCAATACGGGCCAAAACAGTCAATTCACCAATCTGTCCAGAACCTATCCAAAAGAAAAGTACCGGGCTCGAGTTACGCGGAAGCTCTTCGAAACTAAGGAGATAGCAAATGGTACCGACGATTTTAAGAGAAGATGGAGAATCGTCACGGTGGGCGTGTCGGAGTATACCGTACAGAACCTAATAGCGGGTGTACCCAAGAAAGTTTGAGAATTTTACATCAAGAAGGATTAACATCTTAAGCAACTGTTTCTAATGTTTGCATAACTCTATTGTAGTGAAGAAAACAATCGGTGTTGTTAAATGATGTAAAATTTTGTTTTTGCTGCTATTATTTTGGTGTTCGAAATTTAACATGTACAGGCTTTAGTGGTTTGCTGTCTTCAATCCTCTTGGTTGATTTTTAATCACGTATTGTATACATTATAACCGTTCTTGGTCCCAACAGAAGCACCAACCTGTTCCTCAGTTTTTAGGGTAGGCAGCCCAAGTAACATTGCTAGAACCATCCAGCTATATTAAGTTTTATTGAAAAGTCTTATGAAAGCCACTAGAAATCAATTTGATTTTGTTATGGCAGTAAGAGGTGCCAGTAGGTTTCAAATTTTAGTCAGGTGTATAAGAACCTACACAGCGAATCTTAAAACCTTGTCGTCCAAAGTTCCTTTTACTCCTATCAAAGGTTTTATTTTGACATTATGAACTCGAAAAATGCTGTTTTGAAATGCCGTCTTAGGAATCTTTCAAATAATCTTATTATGGTCAGATGAAGAAGCATTTGAAAACCATTTTACCTCCGATAAATACATTAAACGGCATTTATGAAAGTCACCTAATGATCAAATAGTTTTAGAGAAGCCATTTCGAAGATAAACTGGCTTTTTAGCAAACCCAATTTCTTCCGATCGCCGTATTGAAATGTATAAAAAAACTGAAATCTGTAAAAATAAATACACCCAATTTCAAATTTTATGCAAATGAACTGTAGATCAGAGACCAATTTTGGTATTCCTTAGATAACCTTATTGAATTCTATTAATTAACAAGAAATTTAGGATCAATTTCTCGAATATATTTGTTTCAATCTTGTTTTTGTTGATGTAAACTGTCATAATCCCGCAGGCGCATTTATTTTCGGCTCTTAGCGTGTCAGTATTCACAATAAAATAAATGCTCATATGATTTGGAGTATGATTCGCTATAGAAAACACTTGTTTTGGATATTTTGCTATTAAACAAAGTTTTCCGCAACAGTAGAACTTTTTTCTGCGATATTATTTACTGCTAAATGAATCAGAAGAGCAGAGAATCGAACAAAGCGGAAGGACAAAAACCAACCACGATATCACCGTGAAGTTTGACAGCTGTGGCCATTTGGCCCTATGCTGGTGTTGATGGCAGCCAAATAGGTTTTATGAAGGTTCTCAAGTGGTCATAACATCTTTCACCTGATTATTTTCAAATTCTTTATGGTCTTAAAAAGGTTTTATTAATTTTTTCTCACACCCGTTTATAGAGTGGGCCACTTTTACATACTTCGGCTTTGACGATCCATAGAGGAGGTGTTGGTGGACAAAACAGCTTCGAATACAGTTTTATCAACAAAGCCGGGGGAGTGCTGTACGGCTGGAATAAAACTAAAATTGTGACTTGGGATGCGGGCAGTCACGAAAAACCCCGGAAAAATATTTTTGATGGTGACGACATTAGTCACTTATGCGACGAAAACCTCAGCGATGCCAAATCCGTTCTGATCAAAAGCTATGTGGATTATACCGGGTTTAAGTTCTGATCATGATCATGATATGTAACACTCATGATAAATTTGTTATCTTCGACAGGCGATTATTATTATCAGAGATTTCCTGATAAAGAGTAGAATATTCAATGAATGAATGAATAGTTGATGGAAATTTACACCAAAGAAAGCCACAATAATAACGAATTTAAATTCGATATAAAATGGAAGTTTTGAAGCAATTAAAGATTGTACTCGAAAAAAATGCAACATTTTATTGCCTTTGTAAACAAATATTGGGCCACTTTGACGCTTGTTGCATGTCTTTGATATGCTCCAAGCATGAATTTTGATAAAAAATATATTTGAGTGTCATCTAACCCAATTATTTCCAGGATATTTTCTCGTACTGGCTGCGTTAGTATCAGATTGGATTAGATTAGATTGAATTAGATTATTGAATTTGTAAAAAAATATTGAACTTTGTTTTAAAACTAGTTATGAGTGTTATTCTTACGTGTGCGAAATTTCGTCGATCGCAGCAAGCCGTGCTTTGAAACTGACGTGTTTTGTTTTTGCTGCGTCGTTTTCGCGAAACAAAATATCAAAATTAATTCGTAATTCATCTTAAACAAACAGTTAAATAATAAAAACTCCGCGTGTTTTGTGTACAACGTAGTGAATATAATCGATTCCCTCCCAAAATGTGTAATGATCGGTAGCATTTCCCCCATTTTAATAGTAATTTTTTGCACCCGGAGGCAGAGTTAAACCAGCTTTGTTTTGTTGTAAAAAAGGTTGAATTCGAGTATTTTTTCCGCATGATCACGAGTGTATTCATGATTATTAGCAGTTTTGAAGTCGATATAAAGTCGCGTCATAACGAGGGATTTTGATAAATGGTAGACTGTGAAGTGAAAAAAGGAGATTAGTGCAATATAAAAAACGGCCATTTGCTGATCGGAAGCAATGATCGAAACTAACGCGCATGCGCGTCAGTTCGTCTTAGTGGCTGGCATATAATGTCAGATACACTCATCACGTGGTCTACAGAGGGACAGCTGTGATGTTTTTTTTCATTCATTGCCCACTGATTGTGATTTTTCAAGTTTAATGTCAACTCGAAAGTGTTTTTTACTAGCGATTTTTATTGTATTTCATATGTGCACGAAGTACTAAATATATTCGTGGTGTTCCACGCGAAAAGGATGATGTCGAAATATTTGCCGAATAGCGGAGAGCTTCTTCTCTCCGGAGAGACATAGATGCATCCTTCAGCATCACAGGGTGGCCCTCCAAATGAAGACTGAACATCAGCAACAATTTCCGGTGAGATCTATCCGATTATAACTAAATTTGAACGATACTACTAAATACGTGCCATCGTCAAAACAATATGACAAATTTCCGTTTGATGGTTGTATTGTGTCTATGCGGGGCTGGTTGTAAGTGAAAGTGACCTCGGAATGGGCGTGAGTAACCAGGCATTCTTAAATGGGTCACTGGAACTCAACAGAGCTATCACCTTCCAACTCCCGGGCTAAAACTGTTTGTCGTGTCGACTAAATTGAAGGTTGGTTTACACACACACACACGCACACACACACACACACACAATTCTTACATGTGCGAAATTTCGCCATAATCTCTGAAGTGGTTTTCGAGATGGTTTCCAACAAGAAGTGCTTCGACCAAAACATTTGGGCGCGTTCCTGGGAATTCCAGGACAGTCCCACAGGTGGATCAAGAAACAGTTGATAATCGACAATTCGACCATGTCCTGTGTGTTAAAATCGATCAAGGAGACCCAGGCGAGCTGGCATTTGGGACGTGGCCACGAAAGTAAATTCTTCTACCTGGTTCATCCAGCAGGCAATGAAGCGGGCCGGACTCCATGTCTTGAATGAAAGGAAGGCGGAAACAGAATACGGTGGCCAAATTTCACACCAGGAAGTTGTACTGCGAGTAGTTGGTGCAGCTGAAATGCATCGCAATAGACGATGAGATGAAAATTAAAGCAGACGCCAAGTAGATCGCCAGCCTGGAGTTTTTTGTCGGCAATCCCCGCTTGAAGAAGTTCCGGAAGAAGAAGGTCGACCAATTTGCCAAGAAGTACCTGATGAGGCAGGCAATTCATGGGTGCGGCAAAGTCAGCAAGCCGTACTTAACGACCAGCACCATCAACGGCCAAATATATAAAGAAGAATGACTCCAGAAGCACCTACTGTTCTTCCTCCAATACGTCGACGGCGTAACTCTATTTTGACCAATTCTGGCATCGTGCCATTCAGCGATGAAGTGCTACGAAGCCAACGATGCTGTTTTTGTGCCGAAGGAGGCAAATCCACCAAACTCGCCAGAACTTCGCCCAATAGAAAAATTCTGGGTGGTTATGAAGGGCAAGTTCCGCTTAACAGGGAAGGTCTTCAAAAACGACAAAGATCTGAAGAAAGAGTGGATGAATGTGTGTAAGAAAGATGGCACAAGTGTTAGACAGGATTTGATGGGTAGCGTTAAGTCTAAGGTTCGTAAATATAGCCTTGGAAATGGAGCTTAAAAAACGATCTTTGCAAAAACATAATTAATATGTTTTTGTTTATTCCCTGAGAGTTTCAAAAATACCCGACTGAAAAAGAATTTTTGGTGATCATTTTTGCCTGTTCCTGTTTTTTTCGAGTACAATCTCTATTCTGACGAACGAGAACAAACGGAAATTATGAGATAATTTTCCAAAACACAGCGCACTGATTAAAATGCACTTAGAAAAGTCAATCCACTCCGGCGGATCCATCAGTTTACTGCAATTCAATTTCCGACTGCAGCTATTAATTTTATAATATTTCACCCTCTCCTCGTCGGACTAACTGTGGGCCTCCTCGTTGTGAATTAAAAAAAAACCGAAACTAGCGCCGTGCTATTCTCCTATTAAATACTGCGCTAATTCCATCGAGCAAAAACCACCCGAAAGCAATAATAACAAAACAATTATGCTATAATTAATCAGATTACAGGGGCTTCGATAATTTAGCCCTGAAGGCTGGATCTGTCGAGGATGCGGGAGAGGCAGTGGCAGGAAGGACAGATGATGATTTTAGTGGGTGTTTTGTTTATCTAGATGGCTGCCGCAGAACGTTTCGGTGGAGGGCGGTCAGGGGTCTGCGAGTTCCGGGAACGGGACTCCGCCATCAGGACCAGAAATTGACGCTGCATTAGCGTGGTGATTGTGCTTATTACGGTTGTACGTGCATGCTTTCTAGACTCAACAGAGTGCTTTCAGCGAGTAATGTGTAAATTAAATCAAAATAATAAAGATAAATTGAATTAGATTGTTACAATGTGCGGGGTGTCAGAAAAGTGTTTATCTTGGAACGAATAGTTTGGCGGTAAGTTCGGATGGAATAGCTTTTTTCAAGCGAAGCCTTTACGGGGTCTATGGTGATTTAATGTTGACGAAAGAGCTGTACTCGATGAAAATGGAGAAACCGAAAATACACAAATAGGTCAGCGAAAACTTCGTTAATCGAAATGAATAGTGCCATGCCTATAATTATTTCACGTTGACAAACATCCCCAAACAATGTAAACAACAATTAAACAAAATTCCACAGCCCAACTTTACACTGTCATGCTCCATTATCCACCCAATCCAGAAGAATAAGAAAAAGAAACACCGCTCCCCCCTCCAACATCTCATAAATTGGCCCAAGAATGTAATCCATTACTCACGCTCGACTCCTCGTATTTAGCTCGAACCTAGCAGAACGTTCATCTTTCTTTGAAATACAACACAACGAGCTGCAGCAGCCACACAGCAGATCCACTGCCAGAAAACTTCCGAAAACAAATTTGCAGCTTCTTTAGCTTGTTTCCACACAGGACTTAACTGCTGCAGAGCTGGAAAATGATCCACTAGCAAGCTCGAGTTGGGTGAAAAGTTTGCCTATTCGTCCCTACCTCCCCCGGATCCCAACAGCGATCATCCCCGCATTCTGTAGTTCCTCAAAATTTTGTTAATCAGCTTAGCGAAACACACTGCTGCTACTGCTCTACTCACTAGTCCCGCTACTTTGTGTTGTAAGGATATGTAAATAACCCCTCCTCGTCGTTCCGTCTTATCGGTTCCTATTCATCCTTCGGGGGACGGAATGCTTTTGATAGCGCGATAAAGTAAGACAGGATAAGGACGTTCTCTCACACTTGAAAGTCAGATGGTATCAAACCGATATGCACAGAAGGCAGTTGTACTATTTGCAGTCGTTCTCATATGATAGGTGGATAAGTTACTTTGCTTAACTGCTTGGAAACGAGCCCGAAATTGGCGAAGCTTTGGAATCTGGATGGATGAGGGGTTTATGGATGGGTTGAAATGTGAAGATTGCTGTTTGAATTGACGTGTTTTGATTGTATTGCAACATGATGATTGAATGGTATATTGTGACACAATTTACGCACTTCTACTAGGGTAATAGGACAAGTGAGCCAATTTTGGCAGAAGTAAGTACGCACAATTTGTTCTTGTACTTTTCAAAAAAGAAGCCACTATACAGTGTGTCTTACAATACGGAGTGTATCGAATATAAGCTATCCACATACATTTTTTTTTTTTTCGCTTATTGATCGTCGATCAGTTCGGACGCGTTTTAAATCGCTCGCGACCACGCGCGTTTTCATTATTTTATTTTGCTTACTTTTCATTTTGTTCTGTGTGCTACTTGCCGGTGCCATAATGAGTCAAATTAATTGTGAAGTGTGCTTGCTAGACTCGTCTGTCGACGCGGTTATGTGGACGTGTATTGGATGTACACGAAAATTTCACGCCGCCTGTGTGGGAGTGGTAGTACCCCGAGGCTCACTTCGAAACGTGAAAAAGACAAAAAAGCTGTTGACCCGTCGTCGTTTCTGCTACCATGTTGTGGATCATGTCAAACTCTGGTGACTGCAACTTTTGATTTCAACGTTCTTGCAGAACAACAAATGCACCTGGCTAAGCAAATTAATGAAAACACAGAGGTTATGCACCGACTTGCTCTCCACCAAGAAAAACCAAATGTTGTTTCGAAGCTATTGAGGGTATGGAAGCTATTCTCACTAGCATAAAAAGTGAGTTGTCCTCAATAAATAAGGTGGCATCGGTGGTACGCAACAATTGCAACGCTGACACTTTTGAATCAAGCGTGCAACATACTTATGAATGAAGCACTCGGCGGCAAAATAGCGCAAAAACTGGAGCAGGTTTTTAATAAATTGGAAGATCAACTTTCGTCAATACAACTAAACATAGTTGAAGTTGTAACAAAGGCATTCCCGGCAGCGGCAATCCTTAACGAAGTAAAATATTTATCGCGATCAGTGGCTGCCTTGCAACTTCCTGAACCTGCAACAATTAACAACAGCCATCAGCTCTCTCTTGCTGATGAGCTAGCTCAAGATCTTGCACTCGCTAGATCTTATGTCGACGAGCCCTTAGAAGGCAGTTCTGGCTGGCGTCAACTAGGTGCCAAAAATGTATGGAGAGCTGATTGGTCAGCCTATGATTTGCGTCAACTGCGTCGACGACAGCAGGAAATAGGTGCTCAAAAATCCCGCAACCGTAGAAAGCGAAACAGGAGGAACTTCAACAATAACAACAACAACAACAACAACAACAACAACCACAACAATAATAATAACCGCAACACGAGGAACTTCAACAATAACAACAGCAACAACCACAACAATAATAATAACTGGAACTGGAGGAACTCTAACAATAACAACAGTAATAACAACAACAGCAACAACAACAAACACAACAATAATAATAACCGCAACAGGAGGAACTCTAACAATAACAATAACAACAGCAATAACAACAACAACAACAATAACAACAACAACAACAACAACAACAATAGCAACATCAACAACAACCACAACAATAATAATAACCGCAACACGAGGAACTTCAACAATAACAACAACAACAACAACAACAACAACAACAACAACAACAACAACAACAACAACAACAACAACAACAACAACAACCACAACAATAATAATAACCGCAACTGGAGGAACTCTAACAATAACAACAGCAATAACAACAACAACAACAACAACAACCACAACAATAATAATAACCGCAACACGAGGAACTTCAATAATAATAACAACAGCAACAATAACAACAGCAACAACAACAACAACAACAACAACATCAACAACAATAATAACAACAACCACAGCATCAACCATAGTCACAACAACAACAATCTCAACAACAATAACATCACCAACAACCTCAGAAGTCACCGAGCAGCTCCACCGGAGTATATACTAAGTCCTGCTCTGCGGAGCTCTTTCTCGCAGCACTGCACGTCCTGCTCCTGTGAGCGGCCGTGTTTTCGCACGACCTGACGCACTCTACAGAGGTAGAATATAACGAACCGGACGCGCCCGGTAATGTATCTATAGTTTTAAATAATGACGTACTTCGATCAATTTCTCCACAATTACCTTCCACCGAAATTCTGGTGTATTGCCAGAATTTCAATCGCATGAAAAGTGCAGCAAAAATGAATGTTATACATAAAAATATTTTAGGTTCCAATTTTTCGATTATCCTGGTACCGAAACAAGCTGGAATAATAGTATTAAAAGTGAAGAAATTTTTGGAAGTGATTATAATGTTTTTAGGGATGACCGGGATTTACTTTTAACACAAAGATTGTCTGGCGGAGGAGTTCTCATTGCAGTTTCATCAAATTTTAGTTCAGAACTCCTGGTTTCATCTAAATTTAAAGAATTTGAGCATGTATGGGTGAAAACACATATTGCTGGTGAAACTCATATTTTTGCAACAGTATATTTTCCACCAGATCAAGCTTGTAAGTCAACATACGAATTATTCTTTCAAGCAGCTGAAGAAACTATAACTCAATTTCCTCCTGAATATAAAATTCATATATATGGCGATTTTAATCAGCGCAATGCAGATTTTATTCCTGACTCGGAAAATGAGAGTATTTTACTTCCTGTCGTTGGTGATAACGAAACATTGCATTTCATTTTTGAGAAAATTGCGTTTTTAGGGCTTAACCAAATTAACCACGTGAAAAATCAACAAAATTGCTACTTGATTTTCTATTAACAAATACACAAGAGGATTTCTGTGTTAGTGAATCTCTTTATCCTTTATGGAAGAATGAGGCGTTTCACACAGCAATCGAGTTTTCTGTATTTGTACATAAAAACAAAATCCGAATGAATTTGATTATGAAAACGTCTTTGATTACAAGAAAGCCAATTATGACAATATTAAGTGTAAATTGAAAAACACAGACTGGCAAAAGGTCTTAAAGTATCAAAATAATGTTGACTGTGCAGTAGAGACATTTCATAAATTGTTACTGGAAATAGTTCAGGAAGAAGTTCCACTCACAAAAAAAGACGAAATAATGCTTCTAAAAACCAATTTGGTTCAACAAACAAATCACTAATTTGAAAAATCGGAAACAAAAGGCTCACAAAATTTACAGAAATCACAATAATCAAGCTAATTTGGAAAGGTATCTGAATATCTGTGATCAACTTAACTTAGCTATAACCTCCGCACTATCGGAGTATAATACAAAGACTGAAAGTGAGATTAGGTCATGTCCGCAAAATTTCTTCAATTACGTTAAAACTAAGACTAAATCATGCAACTTTCCAACTAATATGACATTGGACGAAAAAGTAGGAGATAATTCAGAAGATATTTGTAATCTTTTTGCTACATTTTTTCAAGAAACCTACACTAAATTTTCGGATAATGATCGTGACTTAGAATATTTCTCATACTTTCCTGACTTTCCAAGGGATATTGGGGTCAGTAGCATCTTCGTACAAGACATTCTTACTGGTCTTAAACAATTAGATGCCAATAAAGGCCCAGGACCTGACGGACTTCCACCAGTATTCATAAAAAATCTAGCAAGTGAACTTACAACTCCTTTATTTTGGCTGTTCAATAAGTCACTGGAAAGTGGTGAATTCCCGAAAGAATGGAAAAGTCTTTCCTAATTCCAATTTATAAATCTGGCAAAAAATCCGATATTCGAAATTATCGTGGCATTGCCATAATATCATGCATTCCAAAACTTTTCGAATCGATTATAAATAAAAATGTATTTAGCCAAGTTAAAAATAGAATAACTACTGCACAACATGGCTTTTTCAAAGGACGTTCAACAGCTACGAATTTGCTGGAATTCGTCAATTTCTCATTAAATGCAATGGATAAAGGTAATCACGTGGAAGCTCTTTACACCGACTTCAGCAAAGCGTTTGATAGATTAGATATTCCAATGCTGATTTTCAAGCTTGAAAAGATGGGATTTGAGATGAAACTACTTAACTGGATTGAGTCTTATTTAACTGATCGTCAGCAAATTGTAAAGTTTAACAATAAAATGTCTATTCCAATCCAAGTCACATCGGGGGTTCCTCAAGGTTCACATTTAGGACCTCTTCTTTTCATCTTATACGTCAATGACATATCACTTATTTTAAAAAAACTTAATTTTCTCATATATGCGGATGACATAAAGCTGTACCTAGAAATTAAGAACGATAATGACATTAATGTATTTCGTAATGAAATTCAAATCTTCCATACATGGTGCTGCAAAAGTCTATTGAAACTAAATGTTAAAAAATGTAATCTTATTACGTACAGCAGAAAACAAAGCACACCAAATGTTCAAGTCATATTAGGAAATAAAATTGTCCAAAAATGCGATAAGATAAGAGACTTAGGGATTATTCTAGACTCAAAACTTACATTTGTAGATCATTATAACACGATAATCCATAGAGCAGGCAATATGCTTAATTTTATAAAACGTTTTGGATACCACTTTCAAGATCCTTATACAATTAAAACTCTTTATGTTGCTTATGTGCGGTCAATATTAGAATATTGTAGTATTGTTTGGTCCCCCTATATAAAAAAACATGAAGAAAGAATAGAGTCAATTCAAAAACAGTTTTTATTATATGCACTACGCAGGCTAGGATGGACAGCTTTACCACTACCAGCATATGAGGCACGTTGTATGCTGATCAATATTCAAACTTTGAAAGAACGTAGGGATTTTGCAAAAGTTTTGTTTGTAAACGATTTGGTATCACATCGCATTGACTCAACTGATCTTTTATCAAAGCTGAATTTTTATGCTCCAACTCGACAATTACGTAATCGTAATCTATTCGCGGCTGATCGTCACCGTACTGATTATGCTAAATTTGGACCGCTGAACAGCATGATGACTCTCTATAATCAGTATCGTGAAATGTGCGACTTTAATCATTCTAAGAAAAAATTGCAAAAATATTTAAAAAATCAGCGAATTAACACAAGATAGCATTTAAGTTCAGTTTAAGGAAGTAAACATGTAATTATCTATGTAGTTTGTATTGGTCTACTTTGTTTGACGTCAAATAAATAAAAAATTTGCGTTGTACGCATGTATTTGTGATGGTTTTTCATGCTCTGAACACTGCATGCTATGCGTTTGACTGTCAGCTTTCTTTTGTTTACTTGTTTGTGCGGTTCAAATTCTGCGTTTTTAAAATATTCTTTGGATGAGCTACCAGGAAGAGGCAGAAAACCCGGTTCTTCCAACCCGAAACTGGAGCAGAAAGTGGTATCTCTAATCATGAAGAACAAATCAATGTCAATACGTGATTTGGCCAAAAAAGCAGGAACGAGTGTCAGAATGATCCAGCGTATCAAGAAGCGAAACCATCTGAAGACCTACAAGAAGCTGAAAATCTCGAAACAAAGTGCAGAACAGAAGAAGCGAGCAGCAACAAGGGCCCGGAAATTGTATTCGCGTCTTTTGCAGCGTCCGGATGCATGCGTTTTGATGGAAGATGAGACCTATGTAAAGAAGGACTCAAAAACCCTTCCAGGTCCACAATACTTTACTGCCGTCGTTGAGGAGGATGTGAGCGATGCGGACAGGTCGATTCAAGTGGAGAAATTCGGTCGAAGGGTACTGGTATGGCAAGCAATATGTTTCAGTGGTTTGAAGTCAACCATTTTTTACACTACCGGAACTATAAATGCGGAAATCTATCGATCTGAGTGTCTCCAGAAGAGATTGTTGCCTTTATATAAGAAGCATAGTACACCTCTACTGTTTTGGCCGGATTTTGAGTCGGCTCACTATGCCAAAACCACTCTCAATTGGCTTGCGATAGATTAGGGTATAGATAGAGGGTATAGATTTCATTGAGAAAAATATCGATCCACCAAATTGCCCTCAGCTTCGACCCATCGAACGTAACTGGGCAATCGTGAAGAGGGTCTTCAAGAAGCGTCCTCAAGCATCCAAAAAATGCGATGCAACACTTGTCCGGAACTTGATGAGGAGCATTCGATCCAAAGTTCGAAAATTCGTGAAGGAATAACTTAAATTTCATTCGGTATTCATTATGTTCAAGTTTACCCTAGTAGCACATTTATTGCCATTCAGTTGAGGTAACATAGATATGACTTGCTAAGTAACAATCAAGTTTCTACAACTAATTATGATCGTAGTATGCTACTTGGGTAACCTCGTACAGTAAAGGATCAATTTTTTGTATGAATAAAATATCGGTTTCAACATAATTTGAAAGAAAGTTTGTGGATAGCTTATTTTCGATACACTCCTTAGGGTTGGCTATATATATTATTGTTTTTTCAAATTTATTTAAGTTTATTTTCTTTAATTTGTAACACCGTTACAGGTTAGTCAGAAGCAATGTTACGGTTTTTAATTTTCTGAAGTTGTATTCTTTTTCTCTAATTATTCAAATTGAAAGAACTATATCTAGCACCAGTTTTGGCCTGACTTGTTCCTTTTCCTTATGTTTCTTATCCTTGTTGGAGACGGGGTCTTCCGCTCTGCAACCTCGGGCAAGTATTACTCCAATGAACATATTTCTGCCTACTCCATACTACTAGATACTCCAAATGTTTCCAGCCAACTGGACGATAGACCAACCGATCCTTTGATGTCGGTTGAACCTCCGGGATGTATGCCTCCAATCCTCTCATCGCAGTCGAGCCATTGCAACCAGCGACCAACAGTCATCTTGGTTCAATGTTTGAGTATGGAGAGGGGGTCTTCCAAGCCGTCCACACAGGTAAGTATAATTGCGATTCGACCAATTTCTCTCCGGTAACGTCTGTCGCTTCTAGTGATCAACCCACGTCTTATCCAACTTTGAGTCGCCGGTGCCTGGAAACATCGTTTTTCTCGGCTGTCAGCGAATGCGATTTTGATGCTCTGTATTGACGGAGACTTGGCTGGATGAGCGATTCCACAATGCGCAGCTTTTTGGCCTTAATTTTTCCTGTATACTGCACCGATAGAAATGCAACGAACAGTTCAAAGGTCCTTGGTGGTGGTGTTTTGATTGCGGTCTCCAAGTACTGACATCGCCGAGTATAACTCTTCAACGGTTTTGGATTAAAATCTCGACGCTTAGTCGAATTATCAGCGTTGGAGTTATCTACCTACGCCTTCACCGACGTGAGTTGCATACTTTTTTTTTAAATATCAATCGAATCAAGTTTACAGAATCAAGTTTATATATAGACATAAGTAATCTTAAAACTTAAATTAAGAGGAGAGAACCGACTACTCGTGGCCGAGTACCACAACACCTTCATTTTGAATTCTAAATTTGTTAAATATTTATAACTATACAACTATTGGTTTTCATTTGACTTGAACATTTTAGAGAAGGTTAAACAAACTACAATCTAATGCTAATGTTATTTAAAAACACATAAATGAGAATCATAAACTCCAGGAAACGTACAGTCAAAATATCTCGAACCGGTAGATTAGGTTGTCTACCTCGAACCCGAAGGTCATCATAAAGCTCAAAGCTGACTCCACTATGCACAGCACAAGACCAAATAATGTGATCCGCGTCCTGCTAACCTTTTCCACGTTCACAGAAATAGCAGTCGCTCAGCCCAACTCGGTTTGAATGAGCGTTCAAACAATAATGATTGAACATGAGGCGAGACAACACACGCATGAAGTCTCGACCACCTTTATCCCCCCAAACTAAGATTTCTTCGACACCTTTGGGATGATAGAACGTTGCCATCGCCCCAAATCTCCTTTACTCCATTTATACTGCCAGCTGACGAGTGACTGTTGACGAAAAATAGGAAAAAATTCGTTAAAAGCGATTTGTCGGTCATAAATATCGCCTTCTATAGCGCCCACCTTTGCAAGAGAGTCCACTTTCTCATTGCCCGGAATCAAGCAATCAGAAGGAACTCATACAAAGGTTATGATAAAATAACACGAAAATAAAGCACTTAGAAGCCCCTGTATTTTCATGAGAAAATACGAGGAGTGCTTTACCGGCCTCAAGGAACGAATAGCCTCTATAGAACTGAGACTATCCGTACAGTGTATTGCCGCTAATTCAGCGACATATACGGAACAAGGAGCTTGAAGTTTAGGATTGGCGCTATAAATGTCATTAAATATACCAAAGCCTGCTGACTTCTCTACCATAGATCCGTAAGTGAAAAACGATTTGGTGGAGAGCTACTGCTTCATGGATAAATCAAATTGAACCGAACTGCCAAAGTCGGAGAAGCAAACACGATTGGGAATATTCGGCGAAGGGCTGACATCCTGTGTTATGTACAAATGGTACAAAGTCATGAAGCGAGTTTGAGGATTCGACTCAAGGAGCTTCTCAAAGTTTTCGATTACCTGGGGGTTCAAAACTTCTCACCTGGTGAGGAGCTGGAGAGATAATTCTAAAAATCGGTCCGAGAGCGGCAACATGCCAGCCAGCACTTCAAGATTCATGGTATGAGTCGAGTGCATGCAACCTAACGCAATACGAAAGCACCGATACTGAATACGTTTCAAAATGATGATTGAAATCAAAAACTACAGTATTTTATAACCGACAAAATCGTTGTCCGATACAATGTTAAATGATCTTGTGGATGCGCTTCCCACCAGGTCCCGGTAAATTTTCGAAGAAAGTTGATCCTTTGCTGGCACTTTCGCTTTAGATACTCAATGTGGGATCTACAGGTGCATTTTGAATCAAACCAGACCGCGCCTCAGAAAGCTATTGCGTGGGTACCAAGAAAAAAACGAGGGACAATTTTGTATCGGTTCCGATTTGCAAGAGTGAAATTGATCATTGGTTTTGGCTGTACATTTCAAGGATTTGACCTGAGGTCACTGTGGAAGCAGTATGTGCGATGACGAAAACCAACCTGAATATTGACATCGATCCAACCGTGGTGAAGCTCGTGCCGAAAGTATTGAATCGCTTTCCTCCGTCACCTTTAAAATTGGTCTTGACCTTTCAGCGCTGGAACCTGAAACATGGCCTGAAGGACTCTTATTCAGAGGATCTGCGAAATTTCAGCACCCGCTGATGAAGAACTTACAAGCAACTACCTTGCTACTTCCTCAAACTCCATCTACCGTCACTCCAATTATGGACCTGTGCTTAAGTGGCCGACTCCAGTTCGCAACAACATGAATTTTTTGGAAACTCAATTGCCAGTTTTCACCTTAACACCGGGATGCACGCCTGGAAGCTTCAAGGAAGCCCCTTATCCTCTCGTCACAGTCGAGTCACTCCCACCAGCGTTCTGCAGCCATCCCGGGCCTGTGTATGAGTTTGGAGAAGGGGTCTTCCAACAAATTTTAACAGGCAAGTATGCATGCAATGAGAACTCTTTCCTCCCGGTAACGTTTGTCACTTCCAGCAACCCAACGCCAGCCATTCTTGGTTCGAATTCGCGTCAACGCTCGTCGCACGATTCGAACGTTTTCAATGTATCATTTTCTTCGAACAAGTCTTCAACAGATGTCACAACCCCGGGATGCACGCCTGTAAGCCACATGGAAGCCACAGGTCCCCTCGTAACAGTCGAGCCACTCCTGCCAGCGACCTTCAGCCATCCCGGCCCTGTGTATGATTTTGGAGAAGGGGTCTTCCAACTCGTTATCGTAGGCAAGTATGCATGCAATTTGAGCATCTCGCTTCCGATAGCATTTTTTGATTCCAGCAACCCAGCACCAACCCAGTATTGTCAATGCACAACGGAAGCCTTAAGAACAGTAGAAAGTGCTTCTTTCGTCACAAACTCTATCTCGACTCAACGTGGACATCTCGAGCTTCCCCCTTCCAGGTTTGAGACTGGGCAAAAATCCAATATTTTGGTCTGCTATCAGAACGTGAGAGGCTTGCGTACCAAAATCGTTCAGCTACGCTTGCAGCTTACCAGCTGCGACTATGACGTTATTGTTTTCACGGAAACTTGGCTGCGAGAAGATATCAATAGTGCTGAAATAACATCCGCCTTTACGTTGTTCCGTTGTAACCGTAGTGCATCAACAAGCCAACATGCTTGTGGTGGGGCGTATTGATTGCATGGATTGTGAACGACTTGATCACGTCGCAGTTTGCGTAAGATCGACACATCGGTCGCTTTACATCAATGTTGTTTATCTTCCCCCAAACTCACACGTGGATCTTTATTCTGCCCATACAAAAACTGTTCCGCACCTAACAAATAGCGTCTGCGGAACGGATATCGTTATGTCAATGGGTGACTTCAATCTCCCGAACTTGCGATGGCAATTGGATGACGAGGTCAACGGTTACGTTCCGTCGAACGTTGTTTCCGAACAAGAACAATCCCTTATCGAAACCGTGTTCATTGTGGGCTTATGGCAAGTTAACAGTTCCTTGAACACCAATGGAAGACTCCTTGATCATGCAATCGTAAGATTACCGTAGGATCTGGATCTGGTCGAGCCCCCTTCCCAAACGTTTTCTGTCAAGTTTACGTCAACGGAACGCAAACGTTTCTATTGTCACCTTTAGGGATCGACAACCATCATACGCCTTTTGTTTGACCCTTTACTGTTACGTGAGCGACAATAATTTTGTTGCGATTGATGATAGTTTCGACAATTTTATATTTTATTTCAACGCGTGTGATTACTGCCAGCTGAAAGCAGCATTGGCCGATACAGATTGGACTGCCATCTTGCGGAATCGGATCAATTGACGATGGATTGTTAGCCTTTTATGAAAAACTCTATAAAGTCTCCAATGATTTGACCAACCGTGGTGGACTTCCGAGCTAATTACGCCATTTTATAAACATATTAAGGAAAGCACGACAGTGCTTCTTCTTCACAAAGTTCGAGAGTGTTCGAATCATCCTACGTAATGCTGAATCATCGTACAGTCTAGTAATGCTAACTTCATACGAGAATTACGTATCAAGAATCCAGGCCAGTCTACAAATGAACCTATCACGTTTCTGGGATTTTGTGAAGAAACAGAAATCATCTTCCGGAATTCCTTGCAACGTCAGCAACAACCATGCTCCTGCGAGCTCAAATTCAGAAGCCGCCAATCTCTTTGCCTTGTTCTTCGTTCAGCAAAGTGTCACCTGTACCACGTCAAGACTGCTTCTCCAATATTCCCCCGCATTCAATGAACCTTCCCCTCATCCAATTTTCTTCAAATGAAAGCTCGCAAGCTGTCACAGACCTCGACGCCAATAAAAGATCCGGGACAGACGGCATTCCACCAGTGTTTCTAAAAAACTGCTCCGAGTAACTAGCAGCACCTGTTGCGTGCTTGTTCAACCGATCGCTACGTGAAGGAACATTCCCGGGGGTTTGGAAAACTGCCTCTATCGTTCCCATTCAAAAGTCTGGCCACGTCAACCGAGTGACAAATTATCGCAGTGTTTCTATTTTATGCTGCTTAATCAAAATATTCGAGAAGCTGATGCACAAGGTGCCGTGCCCCTGTTGACCTAAAGCTTTGGAGTGATATAGTGGACCAAAACTGACTTGGAGGCAATAGAACGAGCAGTATGAGTGGCGTTCACTAAGCTTCGCATGCAAAGTTGGCTATCGAAAGAGTCACCCTGTCACGTACTGAAGGCGGAAGAGGCGTTACCGATATTCAAGCGTGATGTGTTTCCCAGATCTAGCAGTAGCGGATGTACTTCGTAGAAAGCCAGACCCGTCACGAAGTCAAGCGTGCTGTTTGTGGAGTCGACCATGGGTTCAGCGTCCTCCATCTGGCAAAGGAGGACTATCAGCTGGGCTGCGACCTAAAAACTATCGACGATAAAGTTGCATCGTGGAAGCCGAAGGAGCTTCATGGGACTCATCCCCATCAGTTGGAACAAGCGCTTGTCGACAAAGTAGCGTCGAATACGTGGCTGGTTCGAGGTGATCTCTTCTCAGAGAATGAAGGCTTCATGGTAGCCATCCAAGACCGGGTCATTGCGACGAAGAACTATCCAAGCATTGGCAGAAGTAGCGTATCTCGGTGGTCCCAACGATGTCGCCAAAATTGTGCACCAACAACTTGCACTGAAGCATAATTTGGTGAACCTGTCCGTGCCCTACTACAAGTACCTGCCAGACCCGGTTCTGGAAAATAGTTGCATAAAGCTGTACTGGGATCGCGAGATCCTAACGGATGTTTTCATCCATGCCTACCGCCCTGACATTGTGATCTACGATAAGATGAAGAAGAGTGTAACTCTCATTGATGTCGCTGTATCGCTGGATTGTTAGTTAGCTGGGAATCTCGGCTTGTGCAAACTCGGTTTAAATTCGAAACAAAGAGAGGTAAATCGACGTTTCGGTTGAATTGTGTCTAAATATTCAAAATTTTGAATTGGATTTTCATCTAAACTGTCTACACTGTCAAATACCAGCGAAAATGGATGGGGATGGGGATCCACATAGCATCCAACTACTTCTCGACCGAGCAAGCATATCATGCTCGACTTTTCAAGCTAAAATCGAACAGATAAGTAAATTAATTTGAAAAAAAAGATATAAAGTGCAGTCTTAGAGCCTTCTGTTGCAGTTTATGGAGAAGTTGCTCCATTTTCACAGTTTTTTCTCGGTTCCACAAACAACACACGACTTAGTCCACTTGCGAATGAAAACAATATGTCACATGGCGGTTGACAGACAAAAAGCCGAGCCTCGGCTTACAACACTGCTAAACCGATATTTCGACATGACAGGCAGATGAAGTCGGTTGAAGTTTGGTTAACGTTTGGACCTAATGCTGAAGTAACCCGATATTTCAGTTTCAAGTGAAAATGACGAGTGAAATCAGCTAAATGTTTAATTTTTTGGTGTGCAGCATTCCTCCTTGTTATCATTTCCTATATTTTCTGTACAATGAGAATTTTTGATTGTATTATTGTAACCGATTGACATCATAAGCGACCCAGCTCTTGTATCGCAAATTTGCTTTCCTGGTTCAGCTTCAAGCCCCAAAACTAACCCAATGGGTGAAATGCTGCAATTATTTTTTTATAGTGTTGCAATTGCGCTGAATACACCCTATACACTCGAAATTAAAATGAAAACACTTTTCATGCTATTCGTGCAGTATACACATTCACGAGGGTTTGCTTGCGCTACATGAACTATGGCGTCCGCACTCCTAGTTCAAACTGCGCTATTATTAGCTTTTATTTTCACCCAACAACTAATGAAAATATGGTGACGTTTTCCTAGAAGCAAAACCTTATTGGTAACACAATCCGAATGCTCTTGTGCCCATTTCGCATTCTCAGAAGTATGCACAGCAGCTACTTGAAATACACAACAAACTGTTTCCAGGTGTTGCTAAGCCGTCACTTGAATTCGCAGAACAAATTAGTCACTTTACCGAGCACGTTTGGACGCTGGAGGCAGAGAACATGTAATGAGAGTGACCGCCATAGTTTCGAAGTTTCTCGTTTGGAAGGAAGCGTAATATGAAACTGGCAGCTGGTCTCGCTTACAATTTCGACATTGTCGATAATCTTCCCGAATAATGAAAAACAATTTGCTGTATAGTCAAACCTATATTTTGAATGTAAAGTATATTATCACATTTCATGTTATTGTTACACACCAAATCCTAGTTTTGATGTTCGGCAAAGAAATTCACGGTTTTGACCGGTAAAATAAAATTTCTGCTGAATGATCTGTAAAAATTTCTTCAATCTATAGATAACTATCAAAAAACTAAAAATTGTGGGTCGTTCGTTTGGAAAGATTATTGAACATATGTGTTTATTTTACATATATACTTTGTTTACAAATTTATTAATTTATTAATTCATTTTGTTTAATTCAACGAAATAGTTTGCAATCTTTCATGCACCGTACAACAATGTTTGCAATCTTTCATGCAAGAGGCTAGATTTAGGCGTTATCTGATTTAAATTCACATAGAATATCCCACTATTTTCTGCGAAATCTAACATTCCCATTAAATGCTTTAGATAACGGAGAAAATTCAGTTTCTTTTCATCTGTGCATGTTTTATTCTCCTCTTTCGGGTACCGTGGAGTAGGTGGAGATTTTACGGAGCTGAGCTGTAAGCCACCCGACGGGTCGCAGGTTGCGGATAGCGAACGGCCTCCAGATATGGAGGTTAGTTGTGAATTAAATAAACAGCCCCGGACAAGCAGCGGGGCTGCCTAGGATGTGGGGGACTGAACTGTTATTGGACTCTGTTGAGTTTCTTCCAAAAACCCACACGTATCCGAAAAGCAGCCCTGTCAAAGCGAGCCACCCCGCTATAAGGGTAAAAGTCCAAGCCTCTACCAAGCCGAGTGTCTGATTCACCACGGAGGTGCGGCTCAAACAGCGTCTGTTCTGGTATCCAGCGGCTGAGTAAGAAATGCTGTATCGCGTCCAGCTAGATCCAAGGTGGCAGCCCCATCAGCGCGATCGTCCTAGTGTCCAGCTGGGACGCTAATCAATGCTGGCACGATGGCCATCCGGCCAGACAGGATGGTTGGCGTAGGCCCAATAAGCCGCCCATAAAAACCAAATATTACGAATAACATAGAAGAAAATACGACTCGATATAATCGGCAAAGACCCTCGCGACGAAAAAAGGACTACGATTGGAAACTCGGAACATGGAACTGCAAGTCGCTTTGCTTCGCTGGTTGCGACAGTATAATCTACGATGAACTACATCCCCGCAAAATCGTAGCGCTGCAGGAGCTTTGCTGGACGGGACAGAAAGTGTGGAAAAGCGGGCATCGAGCGGCTACCATCTACCAAAGCTGTGGCACCACCAACGAGCTGGGAACCGGTTTTATAGTGCAGGGCAAGACGCGGCAACGCGTACTCGGGTGGCAGCCGATTAACACAAGGATGTGCAAGTTAAGAATCAAGGGCCGTTTCTTTAACTACAGCATCATCAACGTGCACTGCCCGCACGAGGGGAGACCTGATGATGAGAAGGAAGCGTTCTACGCGCTGTTGGAGTAGACCTATGATAGCTGCTCCCCGCGAGACGTCAAAATCGTCATTGGCGACATGAATGCTCAAGTAGGAAGGGAGGCAATGTACAGACCGGTGATCGGGCCGAATAGCCTGCACACCGTATCGAACGACAACGGCCAACGATGCGTGAACTTTCCAGCCTCCCGTGGAATGGTAGTCCGAAGCACTTTCTTCCCCGCAAAGATATCCACAAAGCCACCTGGAGATCACCCGATCAACAAACTGAAAACCAAATCGACCACGTTCTAATCGACGGAAAATTATTCTCCGACATCACCAATGTTCGCACATACCGCAGTGCGAATGTAGATTCGGACCATTACCTAGTGGCAGTATGCATGCGCTCAAAACCTTCGACTGTGGCTAACACGCGTCGAAATCGAACGCAGCGGCTCAACATCGAGCGGCTGCGGGACAACGAAGTTGGCCCTAAACTACGCGCAGCAGTTAGAGGCGGCACTACCAACGGAAGAGCAGCTAGGCGCCGCTACTCTTGAAGATGGCTGGAGAGATATCCGATCCGCCATAGGTATCACCGCATCAGCAGCACTAGGTACGGCGGCACCGAACCGAAGGAATGACTGGTTCGACAGTGAATGCGTGCAGTTAAAGGAGGAGAAGAATGCAGCAAGGGCGAGAATGTTGCAAGTCCGTACAAGAGCGAACGAGGCGCGATATAGACAGGCGCGGAACAGACAAAACTCGGTCTTCCGGAGGAAGAAGCGCCAGCAGGAAGAACGAGATCGCGAAGAGACGGAAGAGCTGTACCGCGTTAAGGACACACGGAAGTTCTACGAGAAGCTGAACCGCTCTCGCAAAGGCCATATGCCACAGGCCGACATGTGCAGAGATACTAACGGGGATATTCTCACGAACGAGCGTGAAGTGGTCGAAAGGTGGCGGCAGCATTACGTCGAGCATCTAAATGGCGATGCGGCAGAGAACGAAGGTGGCATGGTACTGACCTTGGAAGCACGCGCGGAAGACGATAGATTCCCGGCTCCAGATCTGCAGGAGATTAAGGAGGAGATCGGCCGGCTGAAAAACAACAAGGCCGCTGGCGTAGACCAACTGCCAAGTGAGCTTCTAAAATACGGTGGTGAAGCACTGGCGAGAGCGCTGCACTGGGTCATTACCAAGATTTGTGAGGAAGAGGTTTTACCGGAGGAGTGGATGGAAGGAGTCGCGTGTCCCATCTATAAAAAGGGCGACAAGTTGGAGTGCGGCAACTACCGCGCGATCACATTGTTAAGCGCCGCCTACAAGGTACTCTCCCAAATTTTATGCCGCCGTCTATCACCGATTGCAAGAGAGTTCGTTGGGCAATATCAGGCAGGATTTATGGGCGAACGCGCAACTACGGACCAAGTGCTTGCCATCCGCCAAGTATGCCAAAAATGCCCCGAATACAATGTGCCCACACATCACCTGTTTATCGATTTCAAATCAGCGTACGACACAATTGATCGAGATCAGCTATGGCAGAGTATGCACGAATACGGTTTTCCGGACAAACTGACAAGATTGGTCAAGGCAACGATGGATCGAGTGATGTGCGTAGTACGGGTTTCAGGGACATTCTCGAGTCCCTTTGAAACTCGCAGAGGGTTATGGCAGGGTGATGGTCTTTCGTGCTTGCTATTCAACATTGCTTTGGAGGGTGTAATAAGAAGAGCGGGGATAGACACGAGTGGCACGATTTTCAGAAAGTCCGGCCAGTTACTTGGTTTCACCGATGACATCGACATCATGGCACGGAATTTTGAGAAGGTGGCAGAAATGTACACGCGACTGAAGGCTGAGGCCAAACGGATCGGACTGGCCATTAACGTATCGAAGACAAAGTACATGCTAGGAAGAGGCTCTAGGGAAGAAACGGCGAGTCTCCCAGCTCGAGTTTGTATCGACGGCGATGAAATCGAGGTGGTCAACGAATTCGTGTACTTGGGCTCACTGGTGACCGCCGATAACGACACCAGCAGAGAAATTCAGAGGCGTATTATGGTAGGAAACCGTGCTTATTTTGGACTCCGCAAAACTCTCCGGTTGAAAAAAGTTCGCCATCGCACGAAATTAACCATCTACAAAACGCTGATTAGACCGGTAGTCCTCTATGGACATGAAGCGTGGACTATGCGCGCAGAGGACCAACGTGCCCTTGGAGTTTTCGAACGGAAGGTGTTGCGTACCATCTACGGCGGAGTGCAGATGGAAGACGGATCGTGGAGAAGGCGAATGAACCATGAGTTGCATCAGCTGCTAGGAGAACCTACAATCGTCCACACCACGAAGATCGGGCGATTACGATGGGCCGTCAGCAGAATGTCGGATAACAACCCGGCAAAAATGGTTCTCGTCAATAATCCGACTGGAACACGAAGAAGAGGTGCGCAGCGCGCAAGGTGGATTGACCAGGTGGAGGATGATCTGCGGACACTTCGCAGACTGCGCGGCTGGCGACAGCTGGCCATGGACCGAGTGCAATGGAGACGACTTCTATGTACAGCAAGGGACACACAGGCCCTAGCCTGATTGGTAAGGTAAGTATGTTTTATTCTCAAGTCACTCGACAGTTGATACGGAGTCCAAATTACCGCAGTATTTCTAAGAACCGATCGAAAAAAGCACAGTAGAGTGCATTGAGGCAGTGACGATCGGTGAAATCACGGGAGATTTTAGTGATGAATCCTAATTGTCGAGAAGCTTGCTTATTGATGGTGCTGATGTGCTGTTTAAATTTTACGTCCAGTATCACACCCAAATCACTGATCTGATCATCGTCAATTTGGTAGTTAAAAGTGATGGGACGCATTCGTCGGTGCAACATGATAGCAACACACTTAGTATTGCTTATCAAGAGTTTATTCATTTTGCACCCGGTGGCAAAAAATTCTAGAAGCTCCTGAAACCGGTAACAGTCCTCGAAAAGACCTCACCACCAGGTTTTCAAATCGTGTGCGTATATGAGTACGTAGTTCGATCCTTGCATCAAAGCAAATTGACAGCGCAAACAACGATCCGAGCAACAAAGCAACAGCGCAAATAGCAACCCGGATAAAAATAACCATACAATTACAATACAATAATATAAAATAACATTAAAATCTATTTCCGGCCATGAGTCTTATTGTTCATGAATCAGATAAAGGAAAAATGCATATTGTCATTACAATAGATCTACAACTCACTGCATATGCTTGGATTTTCAACAATTGTGAAACAATACAATTTATAGTTATTGGTTCAAATTTGTTCGGAAAATAATGATTTTTTCTATAGTTAAGATACATAACAACCCCCCTTTTCTATTGTCAATGTCTCAGTTTACATTAGATTCTATTGTGGTAACAATAACTCCTATTGTCATCCTATAGTTGTGAACAATAAGATTAATTGTACATACTATAGGTTCTATTGTATGGTTACAATATATTCAATTGTAAATCTATGAGATTTTTTTATTCGGGAAGGGCTCCAGGTTACCAACAATCAATATGCAACTAGCGATTTGAAATTGGTTCACTGTTGTAGAACCCCTTGGTCCGAAGTACACCGTGAAGCCACGCACTACCAAAATCTCGTGTAAATTTCTGTCCCTGAGACCGACACATGCAAGCGTCCTTTAGCGCATAAGAATGTGTTGAAAGAGATGAGAAAATAAATTCAACCGAACACATCTTTTGTCGAATTGCGTATGTTTCAGTTTCAGGAGACATAATTTTACACGAAATCTTTCTTTACGTTCCCCGACTATTACACGTTCCCGGACTATTTACAAACATGGATTAGGTCTCGTGTAAAATTCATAATTTTTAAGTGTGCAGCACCTTCCTGTACATATTTGCGCCTTTGTTTTGATTTGCTGTGTTATTTTGACAGAATATTTGAGAGTGCGTTCGTGTGACTTCATTATAAGGGGCGCATTATTAACCTTGTGACCGAACTTGGAACCGATGTGCTAGTACGGACTGAGCCAAGAAAAAAATCGTTTTTGCATGGGACCTACTGGTCTTACACACTTAGAAATTATGAATTTTACACGAGACCTAATCCATGTTTGTAAATAGTCCGGGAACGTAAAGTCGGGGAATGTAATAGTCGGGGAACGTAAAGAAAGATTTCGTGTAAAATTATGTCTCCTGAAACTGAAACATACGCAATTCGACAAAAGATGTGTTCGGTTGAATTTATTTTCTCATCTCTTTCAACATATTCTTATGCGCTAAAAGACGCTTGCATGTGTCGGTCTAAGGGACAGAAATTTACACGAGATTTTGGTAGTGTGTAGAGTTAGTCTATGAGGTTACTGCCTTGTGGTACGACTGAATTATTATTACAGCCAAGAATGGCATTACTAACGACTATTTCGAATAGCTTCAATCCCGTAGATACCCTGGTAATTCCTCTGTAGGTCAAGAGGAGTAGCTAAGGAAGCAACACAGTGACAAAAGATAACAGCCAGTACACCATCAAGCCAAGGCGCATACGAGCTTTTCAGTTTCCTAGAAACAGCAATCGTCATATCCGAAATGATGGAAATTGTGTCCAGGTCAAATACATCAGCAGGTAAATTAGAAGCTGCCACTTCAGCTCCTTGTTGAGAGGTGAAGCCACTGGAGATCACAGACGTTAAATGCTTGGCAAACAGTTCGCATGATTCTTTAGCTGAAGATGATTCTGATTCGTCTAGAAATACATTTGACGGGATAAAAGAGCATTTCCATTTATAATTCACAAAACTTCATGTGATTTATACAGACTAGCATTCTCTAGACGACACGTTACTTCTGAAGTAACCTCTGTTTAGAATTTTGCTCACGATTCAACCAACGCAGTTCTGGGTTGCTCCATGGTGGCTTAACAGGCGCCCAAATCCTAGGAAGGGTTTCATTGAGCCATTTGCACAGAAGCGCTGTCATATCGTCATCATCCTGTATATTGTTCAGTTCTGTCCAGTCCATACTAAACATGTATTCAGTTAGTGAATCAATATCAAGTCGGCGGTACACAGTGGGACCAATCTGAAAAAAGACGGTCAAAAGTGTTTTCACACTGTTCCTCACATTTTAGCACTTTGGTGTCTACGGAAAAGTTGTTAGAAATGTTATTTCACGTTTTTTTTTAAACTTATCAAAAGTTTTACTCAAGTGATACTTTTCTTAAAAAAAACTAACTTTGTGTGGGTACAAGATAGAAGGTTGAAGTCTTCAACAAAGTTTTAGAACTATATATTTAACGAAACTTTGCTGAAGATTGTTAGTACCTATATCGAAAGCATTCTGATATATAATTGATTTAGTATATAGACTTACTTAAAACTTGTTTTTTTACTTTATTGTGGCTAAAACATTACCAGATTGGTTGAAAATGTTCAACAAAGTTATCAATATTATTAAAATGCACAACTTTGCTGAAGACGTCATAAGTCTAAACGGCTTTATTTGAGTTTTAAAGCGGATTTAAGTTAAAAAATATACATATTTTCAACAACAATAACTCAGACACCGGCAAACTTTTGCAACCAAATTTTGAATAGTTTGGTCAACTATCACTTAAAGTATACGTGTACAAAAAAATCTGCGCCGGGTATCATCGGGTACATGAAGTTTTCAGTCCGTCTTTTCGGGTGTACCTATCTTTTAAATTTCGATAAATTTTTACAAATGTACAAATATTTCGTGGAATCTGTTAAATTCTACCGGCATCCGTAAAAATTGATTACAAAACGATCTGTTGTCAAGATTCCGGTAAAATATTTCTGAAATCTGTGAATTCATATGAGTGTGCAGCACTTAGTGTGATAAATTTCGTAGGCAATGGATATTCAAGATTTAATGAAAGTAATCAGATTTATGTAGCTGCTTTGACCGTACTTAAATTACTGAATATGTAATTAGTGTTATTGTAAGTGTTACTAATGAACACTGACTATACAATTTCGCCAGTAATTAATTTACCTAAAAATAGGTACGGTATTATTCAATTTCACAAAGCTGTTATTAATTTCTTTGATATATCTCTGCATGGGAATCAAAACTTATTGCGAGCTCGTCGGTTCTTAGTTCTTTGCTTCAGACAAATTTGTTAAAATTAATGTATTTCATTTTTTAATAGGTTTTCGCTACTTTTAAATTGATTTATTGCTATAATAAAAGCATTAAATCATGTTATTTTATAATAAAGCCTTACTGATTACCTTCTTCCTCAGCTTCTGTGTCTGAATCAGGCTTGGGCTTGGGACTTTTGCAAAAGTTTCTTTTCAGCTGGTAATAGTTGCATAGATGTTTTGACAGTTGGTCGTCTTAGACTCCCTATCAACGGGTGGGATGTCATTTGTAATTGTGTGAAAAGATCATAATTGGTGGCAGTCCTGTAGAGAAATGAAAATATTTCAGTAATTATGAATATTTGTGATAATGTTCAATTACTGTTAACTTATCTTGAACACTTTCGCGCTTCATTTTCTCTATAGCATTTTAAATCTTTGTTGCGGCATTCTTGTGGCTCCTCTGAAAGACTTCCGATTGGTAGTAATGCTGCTTATAATGTCTGCACCGTGTATCTGTATTCCGTGAACAGACTGCGGCATGTATGTAAGACCATCCGTATAACTCAACATAGTATTTGGCCGTCTCGTAGTAAAATGCTTTAGAAGAGTCAGTGTTTTTTTGCCTTCCACATGCCAGTATGCTCACTATGACAGAAAAGTTCTCAATGATTGTCTCTGCCAACCCGGTAATTTTTCGAATGATTTTTTTTTCGAATGTGGCTTTATAGACTGATGACCATAGCTCTAATGTTGTTAAATTGCTTTGGGGATGCTTGGCAAACACAACATTTTTTCCGGTCAAAGCAGAGCAAACTTTTCCAACGATCATACTACAAATCATTGTATGATGGATTCGAAAGTTTGAGATCAAGCTTGGCATTAATCTTTCGATTTGTGCGTCAAGGAATTCCTTTTCATGCAAGGACAATGCAACAGTTTCCTTCTTGAATTGGATTCTAATCGGTCGGCATAACCTTGAAGATGGAGGCATATGACTCATCCACAAAATACGATCTGGATTGTTACGGAGGCGTAGTATCAATAGTACCATAGATGTAATAAAAATTGCATTGTCATCTTCATCTACCCCTTCAAACCTTTGCTTGTAGTTTGAATGATCCGATGAGTCGTCAAAACCCCATTTCGATTAAAGCTCAAGATCTTCAAGAGCTACATCATTCAAACCTTCTATCTCCAAAGCCAAAGATAGTATTCACTGAACTGTGTGATCCAGCAAACTCTGTACGTCAACCTCATCAGATACCTATGTAAAGAACGAATTACCAGTGGGTTAAAAACCCTCCTTCAAATACAACCATAACAAGATACCTCTGAGATGACGATACTGTTACGGTCTGGCAGACATTTTTCACGGGCCAGAGGTAGCTAGGGTATACTTTTGGTGCGTTGCATTGCTTAGACGTCTTTCGAAGCAGTATTCACTGACCTTTACTGTAATCGCAATCAATAAAAAACGCAAGTCCTTCATCAGCTGTCAACAAACGATGCTTTTGTAAATCAGTTTTGGATTTCATTGCTCGTCTCATTCGTTTGGTACTGGTAGGACATGCCTGTAATTCTTCTTGCAAAAGTTTAGCCATATCTTCGCATCCCTCACTTCGAGAATTCATTCCTGCTGCATACGCCAATTCATTCGCGGTTCCCTGCTGCCTCAATCCTTCAACTCTCCGCCTTTTGTTCTTTTTATTCAGGTCAGAAAACGGTTTTCTGGGCATTCCAACTTTCACATTACCACAAGTTAATGCACTACAATTCAACCAATTCTTGTTGATTACTTCAAAACTTTTCTGTGTTCTTCCTGTCTTATTCCAGCGAGTGTTAAATTCAGAGCACAACCTGGACACGTCTTTATTTATACGCTTGCTTTCGTCCTGCGACAAACAGTTTGATTTTTTTTTTCAGAACGAAATCACGGATATGTTGCATTTTGATGGTACTTGAAGTACCATATTTTTGCAGCCACACTTTGAACACTTTTACACAAACTGAATCAACTGGAAACTCAAACTCAACTGCAGTTTGTAAACAAACGAAACTATCCTGGGCTACTTAACCTTTAAATGTGCTAGCCCTTACGCAAAAGGATTCAAGGGTGCGGTTAATTATGTCAGGGATTTAAAAAATATTGATAGAAAACGAAATTGGTACACCCGAAAAGACGGACTGAAAACTTCATGTACCCGATGATACCCGGCGCAGATTTTTTGTACACGTATACTTTAAGTGATAGTTGACCAAACTATTCAAAATTTGGTTGCAAAAGTTTGCCGGTGTCTGAGTTATTGTTGTTGAAAATATGTATATTTTTTAACTTAAATCCGCTTTAAAACTCAAATAAAGCCGTTTAGACTTATGACGTCTTCAGCAAAGTTGTGCATTTTAATAATATTGATAACTTTGTTGAACATTTTCAACCAATCTGGTAATGTTTCAGCCACATTAAAGTAAAAAAAACAAGTTTTAAGTAAGTCTATATACTAAATCAATTATATATCAGAATGCTTTCGATATAGGTACTAACAATCTTCAGCAAAGTTTCGTTAAATATATAGTTCTAAAACTTTGTTGAAGATTTCAACCTTCTATCATGTACCCACACAAAGTTAGTTTTTTTTAAGTAAAGTATCACTTAAGTAAAACTTTTGATAAGTTTAAAAAAAATGTGAAATAACATTTCTAACAACTTTTCCGTAGACACCAAAGCGCTAAAATGTGAGGAACAGTGTGAAAACACTTTTGACCGTCTTTTTTCAGATTGGTCCCAGTGTGCGGTAGTTCAAAGGTCTTACTTCACCTCGTCTAGGAACAGTAGCTTGCATGCGAGGAATAGGCACGGAAATTTCCAATGGAGGATGGCTAGGATCAACGATCAGCAAAGAGACAACAGCTGTTGATACGTTGATGACATTCTCAGAAATAAAGTACACCAGGTCAAGCACTCTATCAAGATAGGCTAGCAGCTGCGGCAGGCAGTGGAGAAGAGTTGTCATAGCGAAGCCCAACATCTCCTCTCGCCCAAGATAGTCGTGGATGAGGCGTGACCAGAACCAAATGATTGGAGGATCCTTTGTTACAAAGCTCTTGAGAACCAGCAACAACAGTTTTTGGCCTTTGATAGTACTCGAAAAGCATACTTGCTCCAAGTTTTGTCAGTTGGTCAAATCAATAATATCGATCTAGGGTACTTTTGGGCAACAGCAACGAGAACCCCCGGCTGAAAAAGTCTTATTGCTACTCTTTTCCCTTGTGACGGTCACAACGCTACACATTGTAGGAGGTACCAAAAAAGTGGGGTTGTGTACAAGACACGACCGGTTGACGTAGACTACGTTAAACCAAGTGATGCATTATATTGTCAGGGAAATTCTGTGTGGCTATTATTAGCGTTAAAAAGGTTTCAATTATTCGTGCCGCTCGCTTACCCTTACCGATAGAAGCAGTTTGAGTCACAATATGACGGGTGCGGCTCTTATGGGACATTAGACCAGCGTTTTGAAGCCAGTATGTAAGACAATTCTTTTGTACGCTCTTGAGATATTGAGCCGTTTGGTTTTATGGAGTCAGTATGTGGGAAAATCTCTTGCACTCTTTATAACTCTTTGGTGGCCTGAAATACAAACTATAGTTTGACTGATACCTTGTCTCCTTTTTAACATTCACCATTTAAATACCATACATTCGATCATTTGTATACAATCTGAGTTGTAGTATGCTTGCATAATTCAACTTGAAAGAATCAAAGATTGCAATTTATGCAATTTTAACAATTCTAGATTTCTAGGGTTATAATAGGGTAATAATAAACATTGAAATACTCTAGAATTCAAATTACGATAAAATTCGGTATTAGAAGATATCCGACAGGTTTAGTGATTGCTATGAAAACACTATAATCAATTGCAACATTTTCAGATGTGTAAGCGTCTCCAAAAATGTTCAAAGTTCAGAAAGTTTTATCAAACAGAAAAAATCAAAAAAATATCTTGCAGTTGTTGTAAGGTTATATAGGGTACATGTCCCTTGACTCAGTCGATTATGTAGCGCACGATTACAATTTTAACTATAACTCATACAATAATTTAGCTAGAAACGATATTCAACAAGTTATACCTTTGCTAAGACATGCTTAACAATGCGTTTGCTGTACTGGACCATGGAAAGTCACCAACTAACATTATTAAGTCGAAAACTTTCGATGGATATGGATATCATTAAGGATTCTTGTTCGAACGAATTTCAGTAAAGTTTATTTATTTCATTGCTCCGGCCATTTATTTATATTATCGCATTGGGCATTCGGCTATATTCGGTATACTATACGAAATATAAAGCTACTTTATAAAAATTAAATGACTTTCTCATATGATCAATCGGCCATTCCATTTCAAAACAATAAAATTCCCACTATATTCATTTAGTTATATAGGTATTGGTATGAATAGGCCCTTCGAAAAATACACAGCCGCTCACTCTTACTTTTCCATTGAAAACTTTTATAATCTACATTTTACTATGTGATGAATACATTTGGCCATAGTTGGGAATATAAGGTTAAATGCGTACCTAAAATATGGCCTATGGATTTCTTGTGAAATTATTATTCATGTTTCTATGTGAATATCAGGTAAATAAGGGAATCCATTATGGCTTAAACGTTAAGGAAATTGAAATATATATAAATATATTAGATCTCGCAGAAGAAAGAGAGTGAGTTTTATAAAATATCATTATTCTTTGCAATGCGTGTGGGAGAAAATGTTGGTTAATATATGATAAATTCTTATAAATATAAAATAAACACCTGGGAAAATAATCACGCGTTGAATAATGTTCAGCGCATTAGTTGTATCGATATCATAAGTAGGTTTATAGGCAGTAAAAGCACGCTGTGCAGTTCATCACCAGAATACAATTAATACTATGTTGAAATTCATTATGACAGGGAGACCAATGCGATTCGTAGAGAGATATTCGATCGCTATGATGACATGCACTTTGTCAAGTTGATTTTGATTTAATAGATACCAATTTCCTACCTCGAACTGAAGGACGTTCTCCAGCGTCCCAACTTCTTTGCCATGGGTATGGGAGAAAAGGTTGGTTAATATATAATAAATTCTTATAGGGTAAGGGGATGTAATGTTAGCCTAGCTCCTTCATTCGGCCTATGTACCAAATATGTCATTAATTTAGCGATAATCAACAAAATCATGTGGCTTTTAGGATGACAGATGTGAACCGAAGCAATTGAGACAATATAAATCAACTTATAGTTGTTCACTTAAGCGTAATTTTCGATTTCTTGAACTTTTGGGGCATCATGATTTCACTGGTTAAGCTGAACAGATGATCTACACGATCTTCAAGTGATCTAAATTTGGTTTAATTGAATCAATACAGCAAGTAATGCAGTCTGGATGTGCAGAAAATTGTTACACGCTACGAGCTAACTTTTCACATAGCTAAGATAACAATGATTTTACAAGAAAATCGTAGACCCAATGTTGGGGACATAATTTTTTGTATATTCCCAACTTTGGCCTGTTGTATCAATAACGAAGTAAAAAGATTGTTATTGGTAAAATTTCAAGTGGAAATGCATGCATTATCGGTTGTTTATATTCTAGTGACTCATCGAAACACAAAAGGAAGGAACAAAATCATTGTATGGTGAATTATAAGGTTTTCATTATTGAATGACTGATGAATCATATATGAACATCACTTAAGTGTTTCGAGGCAGTTTTACTTAAGTATGTTGTATTAAGTTGTATTGTAAAATGTTGTATTAAGTAAATCGAATACAGCTAGCAATGCCGTGATTCATAAAATCAGAAAAAAAAACGAACAAAGGCTGCATTTAGTAATAAATCCATCGAATGGGACGAAGTTGCATCCATGAATATACCCAATTTGGTGCTTGTAGACCGACATTAAATCCATATCCCTCGAATGTTGCTGACTTTTTAAAAAGAGTTGTGTAACTTTTCATGATACATACTACCAAATGTCTTATCAAGCGTATCTTAGCAAGTGTCTAACTAGTTTAGTCTCGCTTACAGCTTAAAAACTTTATGAGTTGTAATATATAATGTAATCGATCATTGCATAGTAGGCTGAGTTAAGGGACATATACCCTAAATATAAGATAAACACCTGAGAAAATAATCACGCATTAAAATATGTTCAGCGCATTATTTGTATCGATATCATGTGTAGGTTCGTATGATGTAAAAGCACGCGGCGCATGTCATCACCAGAATACAATTAATACTATGTTGAAATTTATTAAAACAGGGAGCGACAACATAGAGAGATATCCAATTGCTATGATGACATGCACTTTGTCAAATTGATTTAAATTTAATAAATATCAATTTCCTACCTCGAGTTTAAGGACCTTCTCCAGCGTCCTAATTAGTTGTTGGCAACGAACAAATCGGCACTAGATTAAATGGCGCACAAACCCAACGAAATATTAATTTAATTCTTATAAAAACAACTCTCTGAACTGGATTGGTTGTCCTCAAAAGGACAGATTATTTGTGGATTGCTCCAACCAGTTGGGTAAAATTTTCCCGACGGCTCGCCCTCCATGGAGGCCTTTTTGCAGTTGCAGCGAACGAATCGGCACCATGATATTAGGCACACAAACCAAACGAAATAAAAGTTTAATTCTTGTATAAACAACTCTTTCAATTAAATTAGTTGTCCTCAAAAGGACAGATTATCAATTTATGGATTGCCCCAACCAGCTGGGTAAAATTTTTACCGACGGCTCGCCCTCCATCGAGCACCGAACTAAATTTAAGATTAGTTCTTTAATAAACAACTCTTTTATTTTAATTTATTGTCCTCAAAAGGACAGTTTATTTTCACCTACTGCTGCTCGCCCCAAAGACGCTTTCCTCCAAACAGCAGCGTTTTCGAAGTCGCGGCGAAACAATCGTCACGATGAGGTAAGATGGCGGCTTGCACAAACCGACGTGATTGTGCGCCCCCATAATCCGCCATTTTACCTCATCGCGACGATCGCTGTTTGGGAGAGCATTGGGAGAGCGCTGCTACGCGACCACCAACTGCCTCTGCGATCAGCTCCGCTGCCGGCAAATGAAGCAGCTGCGACCAGCTGCCTGCGATCAGCTCCGCACAGCTTCAATGCTGCCAAACGACTGAAGCAAAATTTTCCTATGTGTGCGCATATGCCGTTCTCAGCTGCCTGCGAGACGTACATGGAGAGACGAATGGCATGATTGGTTAAAGTCTCTCTCTAACACAAAGAAGAAGAAGATGATGCAAGACGTTCCTTGCTTCGATTTGAAATCTGTGATAGGAAATTTGGTAAATTTACTCTGCAAAATGACATTATAAGACATCACCTTATATTTGCGTTATTTTCAATAGTTTACTATTGTTTGAGAATAATGTTTGACAATTGAATTGGAGCGCGGTAAAATTTCCGACCGATTGAAGAAGAAATCGTGTAAATCTATCGTGAATTATTTGAGTTATTTGCGTACAAAACGTACGGTTTTTCGTGACGGTCGGTATATTTTAGATTTTCAATTGACACCCTACCCTTGCCGTAAGACGTAGTCTACGTCAAAACCTTGAGAGTGACGATGAAGGTGGACCCGTCTCGGTGCAGATGATGACATCATAATTGCAGTCATTGGTGGCGGGTAACATTCTGGTAAAATATCCAGATATCATCGATCTCACTTAAAGTTGCCCGATTCCGACCGGCGATCGAAGAACTGGAAGCGGTAATGACATCAACGGTTGAATTGTTCGAAGAGAAAGCGTACTTGTCATTAATGGTGGGTTGGAAGACCCTGTCACCACATCCGCAAACAGGGCCGGGACGACTGACGACCGCTGGCAGGTATGGCTAGACTAGGGCGAAGGGGCTCGAAGGCTTCCATGGTACCAACTTCATTGCGTCCCAGTGATTGGGGAGGTAAAATTGACGGGAAATTTCGGTGATGCATGACTGTACTGGAAAGCTCATGAGATCCCGTCTTCCCTGGCCAAAGATTACTCGCCGGAGCACCATCCAGGCTACTTGTCACCGCCAGCTACCAATCCAATAATGGCTGCCGAGACAATGAAGCATTTTGCGATGGTCTACCCCTGATTCGGCCTGTTCGCGACAAAATCTGGACAGATTAAATTTGGAATAGAACCAAATTTTCTGTTAGTCCAATCCGGTATGCATTCTTTATTCATTTAATTTGGCATTATGAGTCATCTTGAAACTAATTACACTCACTTAATTGAGCTGCATGAAGAACCTACAAACTTTTGAGTTAACTCCAGCCATTAGGGTCTGTGCAGACTTCTCTGCAACCGATTTAGCTGCTTTTGTCCAAGATTTTCGAAATTTTTCTATAGTTGTGGCTTGTTGTTTATATTGAGAGAATTCTTCACAAGAGCCCAATGCCGCTCGATAGGTCACATCCCCGGGCAGCTAGGTGGATTCTTTTCGGTACAACATGGACTCCATTCGCTGTATACAGTTCCAAAACTTCTTTGGCGTAGTGACAAGATGCCAAATCAGGCCAGAATAGCGAGGGAGCGTCATGGCGGCGTAGGAATGGTAACAATTGCTTACTTAGGCATTCTTCAGCATAAGCTCTTAAGTTGGCTTCGCCGACGACTTGGAAGAAGGAAATATTTAGTCTGTTGTTAATGCGTTAGAGATAACATATGAATTCGTTTACCTGCTGTTCATTGGTGACCTCTAATAACGACACCAGCAGAGAGCGCATTATGGCTGTCAATCATGCCTACTTTGAACTCCAAAGGATGCTATGATCGAACAAAGTTTACAACTACAAGAGAATTATTAGACCGGTTGTCCAACACGACCTCCCAACATGGACAATCCTCGTGAAGGACCAACGGACCATTGTTGTCTTTGAACGGAAGGTGTTGCGTATGATCTGGATAGCAAATGGAAGACGGAAGAGTAGATGAGGCGAATGAATCACGAATTGCATCAGTTGCTGGGATAACCCATCGTTCACAACGCTGAAACCGGTCAACTACGGTGGGCTGGGTATTTCGCAAGAATGTCGGACAAAATCTCAGTTATAATGGTTCTCGATAACGGTCTGATTGATGGGCACAGAAAGAAGAGGTGTGCAGTGAGCAGCAAGGTGGACCGATCAAGTAGAAGGCGATTTGTGGACCTTTTGTAAACTGCGAGGCTGGACCGAATAAAATGGAGACTTAGTCTGATTGGTAAGTAAGGAATCTCTGTCCTGGAGTGAAACAGAGTGCACTAGTGATCGGTTGAGTTATTCCTGTCAATTGAAGCGAAATGTACGGATGGATGGTGGTTTACAAAAACTATCCTAATGATAAAACGGTAACAGTTATTCCCCCAGAAAAGATTTGGGTTCGAGTAGAGAGACGTAAGGAGTGTATCGAATATAAGCTATCCACATACATTTGCGTTGTACGCATGTATTTGTGATGGTTTTTATGCTCTGAACACAGCATGCTGTGCGTTTGACTGTCAGCTTTCTTTTGTTTACTTGTTTGTGCGGTTCAAATTCTGCGTTTTCAAAATGTCGCGTATTGAAAAGGAAGTGAAAATTAAGGTTCTGGACACATGGGTAAGTGAGAAGGGTATTACTATGCGAAAATTGGCGAAGCGGTTTGGAATTCATCATGTGAGTGTTAAAACCATCATTAATAAGTTTGGGGAACACTATTCTTTGGATGACCTACCAGGAAGAGGCAGAAAACCCGGTTCTTCCAACCCGAAACTGGAGCAGAAAGTGGTATCTCTAATCATGAAGAACAAATCAATGTCAATACGAGATTTGGCCAAAAAAGCAGGAATGAGTGTCGGAATGATCCAGCGTATCAAGAGGCGAAATCACCTGAAGACCTACAAGAAGCAGAAAATCTCGAAACAAAGTGCAGAACAGAAGAAGCGAACAGCAACAAGGGCCCGGAAATTGTATTCGCGTCTTTTGCAGCGTCCGGATGCATGCGTTTTGATGGACGATGAGACCTATGTAAGGAGGACTCAAAAACCCTTCAGGTCCACAATACTTTACTGCCGTCGTTCGGGAGGATGTAAGCGATGCGGACAGGTCGATTCAAGTGGAGAAATTCGGTCGAAAGGTACTGGTATGGCAAGCAATATGTTCCTGTGGTTTGAAGTCAACCATTTTTACACTACCGGAACTATAAATGCGGAAATCTATCGATCTGAGTGTCTCCAGAAGAGATTGTTGCCTTTATATAAGAAGCATAGTACACCTCCACTGTTTTGGCCGGATTTAGCGTCGGCTCACTATGCCAAAACCACTCTCAATTGGCTTGCGCAAAAGGGTATAGATTTCGTTGAGAAAAATATCAATCCACCAAATTGCCCTCAGCTTCGATCCATCAAACGTTACTGGGCAATCGTGAAGAGGGTCTTCAAGAAGACTGGTAAGGCAGCTGGGAACATGCAGGAGTTCAAAAAAATTTGGGCTCAAGCGTCCAAAAAATGCGATGCAACACTTGTCCGGAACTAGATGAAGAGCATTCGATCCAAATTGAGTTCGTGAAGAATAACAAATTTCATCCGGTCTCAGTCAAGTTTAACCTCATACAATAAATGATCAATTTTTTGTATGAATAAAATATCGGTTTTCAACATTATTTGAAAGGAAGTTTGTGGATAGCTTATTTTCGATACACTCCTTATTTGAACCCTGGTTGGCAAATCTACGTTATTACTCAGCCACACGCTGCGGATGAGTTGTACCCAAAATTTTGACGGTAAGGGTCCTGGGAGGTCTGATGGGTTCGGTCACGATGAGGAGTTAGTTGCCGAGCATAGTTGATTAACTGCGTCCTCCATGCCTGGTGCAGATCAACTGAAAATGCTGTCAAAGTTGTGCTGTACAAAACAGCAGTTGCTATAATTGACGATTTGACGATGCATTGGTTGACTCGTCACCAAGTGGCAGGGTAATGCATGGAAAATCGTTTTCAAGATATTATCGGTTTCGATCCACGAAATTCTTAGCAAACACTTTGTAGATCATCCAAATAGGGACCTCTATTGAAAGTTAATGGTTAGAACTTACTCGCACGATAAATCTAATCACCAACCGTTGCCCGATCAGAACCTAATTCGACAGCACAAAAAAAACCCACGAAACTGTCATCTAATATTCAAAACTACTCACTGTAAACAGAACGGTATTCGGAGATAACCATAACACATTGGGCTGGTGTTGTTGTTGTTTTTGATGACGCGCGAACGGTCTGTTTCGTCCAGCGGAAAATAAACAAACACCTCGATCCGACGAGCAGGACCGAAATAACATCGAACGGGAGTTTTTTTCTTTCGTGATCCGATGGAACCCACCTCAGTCGATCCTAATCCCCTAGGCTATGGCACTGCACGTGCGATTGTCAACTGAACAGTTTTGTAAATATGCAAATCATCCCTTTCCGAATCCCAGCCGTGGTCGCCATAATTCCTGGATGATACCTTTACACTTCAGCAGGATTGGTGTTTTTTTCCTCCCTGTCCCTCCCTGTTTTGCTCGTTCGTTTTGATTAGAAACAGCATTCCGGAAGATTGGCCGGACAGTCATTTGCATTTGCGAAAATTGATATAATCGAATAACAAACGGGTAGATTTCCGGAACGTATCAAACCAGCGAGAGGTGGCTCTGCTTATTCGTGTGAAGAGCAGTTTTCAGGATTTTTGTTTAGGAATTGAAAATTCTTGTGGAAAAAATCTCTTTGTTGGTTAATCGAACATTATATTTTCGGTTATCTACGATACTTTACGAAAGTAACCCTATGAAGGTTCTTTCAACCCCATCCAAGCTGCGACTTGAAATAAAAAATCTCAAAATTCTACATCCACCGTAAAACGACGGTCTCTCCAGTCGCTCCTGCAATCAAGTTAGTTCCACCTGTCAAAAGTGAGAACCGCTGCACTGTGTCACCGGCGTGGAAAACGATCCCTCGCTAGTTTTTTTTTGCCCCGTCCACGATGCCGTACGTGTGCCATTCCATTTATTGATGGGTGTCGTTTGTTTTGATTGCTTTATTGAAAAGAGAGTGATGAAAATATATACCTGTCATACGAGCTCTAAGCCGTGGTGCTGCATAGAAGAAACAGCAGGCCATGTAGGATTTTTTTTCGCCGTCTCCAAACCGACTATTTTTAAAAGTTGGAACCGAAACTTCTCTTCCGAACAGTTGGCGTGCGTCGCGTTTCGATATCACAAAATATCCTGCACCTTGGATTGGGGGCGGAGGGCGATGATGAAAGCCAAAATCCGTCATGACGTCCAGAATCGGTCGTCATTCATCCGTTTGGACACACGTTTGAGCAGCAAGGCCAACTTGGATTTGGAACGAACATTTAACATACACACATTGTTTGTGTAATTTGACAAAGCACCAGCAGTGCTGATAGATCATAAATGCCCATTCCGGACCATGTTTGGCAGCAAAAGAACGTTCGATGCGGATTAGGAAGTGGATGAAAAAATCAGGATTTTTTTCCTTCCACTTGCTTGTCGCAGAGGTTTTCGGAAGGCTGGTGGATTTGATATTGCAATAATAATTGATATTCACGCTGGAAAACGTGACGCTGAATAAACAAAACCTGTCGGTCGTTGGACGGCAGAATTAGGACGTGATTTGTGTGATTGAATGGTGCGACATGTTGTGGTCGTTTCCGAGCATTAGGCTCTAAAAAATGAACCTTGTGAGGGGAGGAGCCTAGAAAACCGAAAGAATGTTTATTTTGACAGCTACTAAAACTGAATAACCCGCTATTTCCATTATTTCATCGACCGTTTCCGTTATTGTTACGACTTTTACCCTTACAGTTGACAACTATAAAGTAACAAACTCCTCTTTAGTTTTCACAATATGTCAGCTGGTAAAAGGCCAAATAACAATATGTTGAATAGGCAGTAAAGTTTAAAGACTGTATTCGATGAAATTTGGACACACGCAATTGTTCGTAACTTTTTAGCGTGTGGGTAAAAATTATTGAAATTTTAACTGAATGTATTTCATTGTGTTGTGTCAATTGTGTAATGAGTTTCGTGAAAATCGGTCGAGTGATTTCAGTGATGGCTTCGAATGAAGAAATAGTGCGCCAACAAATTTTGGGCACTCACTTCGAAGACCCAAACGCTTCTCATCGATGGATCGGAAAACAGCTCGGAATCGCACATTTAACCGTATCTCATGTGATCAAAACGTTCAGGGACCGTAAAACAACCAAGCGGAAAAATGGTAGTGGCAAAAAACGTGGCACATCAAATCCGGAGAAGGCCAGGATGGTATTGAACTAATTTAAGCGTTATCCCAACATTTCGATCAGGGATGTTGCGAAAAAGGCGAAAGTTTCAGTTTGTTTCGTGCAGAAAACAATGAAACGTTCTGGATTACATGTGTACAAGGTCCAGAAGGCACCGAACCGGAGCGATAAACAGAACTCGGTGGCCAAAACTCGTGCAAGAAAACTGTACAGGGAGTGGCTCACAAAACCGTTCTGCATTGTGATGGACGATGAGACCTACATTAAAGCCGACACCAAACAAATGCCAGGACAGAATCATTACGTCGCCACCTCTAAGTTGGCCGTTCCGGAGAGTGTACACAAGAAGAAACTGTCGAAATGTGGCAAAAAGAGTCAGCCCTTCATCACCTATCACCGTCAACGGACAAATCTACAAGGACGAATGCCTCCAAAAACGACTTCTGCCCTTCTTGAGATCTCACGATGGCCTGAAACTGTTTTGGCCGGATTTGGCATCTTGCCACTATGCCCGGCCCGTCTTAGACTGGTACAAAGATAATAATGTAGTTTGTGTACCAAAAGACGTCAACTCTCCAAACACTCCGGAACTTCGCCCAATTGAAAATTTTTGGCAATCATGAAGGCAAAGCTCGTTAAAACTCCAAAACTGATAGAAAATGAACATGAACTAAAGAAAGTGTGGTTAAAAGTAGGTAAGCAAGTCGGTCCTATCATTGCCCAAAATTTGATGAAAGGGGTCAAGGCAAAGGTGCGGGCATTGGATTTATTTCCAGAAAGTTTGAAAAGAATCGGGCTCAAGGAAAAATTTTTTTTGACCTATTTTGTGTGTCCAAACTTTATCAAATACAGTCTTTAGTTACCATAAAAAAGGTTATGTGGATGGCACGAGATTCAACTATTTGATACGCACCCATTTTTTTAAACTCAAGTCAGTAGAAGATTTACTGATTTTCAAACATCTGAGTGATCAGTAAGCAGTTAAGTAAAAGTATTTGCACTGAACGATTGTCAAACTAGTGATGTACTTGTTTTATTTGGACGCATTCAAGTAATCATAACTCAAGAACTAAACAACATACACGGTTGATCAAAACGACAAACAAAAGGATATTTATTCAGCTTCTAAACGATATAACTATAACAAGTTATTACATTTCTCCGCTTCGAACGAACTGTCGTACCTTACTTGTGATCGATGCCATCATGATCTGCACAGTCGCTGGTGACACTGTACCGGCGAACTTATTCCACGTTGAACGCCTTTGTTGTGCATTTGTCACTTCTTTACCGCATCCTCGAAGTTTTCGCTTGACAATTGCCCAATATTTTTCGGTCGGTCTGAACTCAGGGTAATTCAGAGGATTAATATTTTGGCGACGAAATTATCATTGTTCGCAGCATACCATTCTAGTACCTCGTTAGAGTAGTGGCAGCTAGCTAAATCCGGCCAAAACATAAAGTTGGTCTTGTGTTGCCGAATGGAAGGTAAAATTGTGTGAGATGTGAAGAAAACCTTGGTTTTAAGGCCATAACTGCAAATTCCTTGCGAAATCATTAGTTTCCGAGCAAACTTATCTGCAAAAACAAATTTATACCTGGAAGGGACTTCCCCACGACAAATTTCCAGGAAAAGCTTTCGTTCGGGGATTTGTCTATAATCCATTTTGACATATGTTCCGTCATCAATTAAAATACAGCCATCAAATTTTGTCAAAACTCGATCGTATAGTATTCGTGTTCGCCTTTTGGCCACTACATTTTGTTTCAGGGAGCGATTCGGATGTTTACTGGCACAAAAATACTTATATCCTTCTCTTGAAAGGATGTTAGGCACGGTGGAAAAGTTGGAATCGTATTTCTTTGCCAAATCACGTATGGAGACACCTGGGTTGCCTTTCACGTACCTCAACACCTTTCTCCTCAGCTCTTTGTCCCTTGTGCCACTTTTATGATAGATGCGCTGTGCTCTATCCACACTCAGAGTGTCCTTGTAACATTTGATTACCAGACACACAGTTGATTTTGGGGTTTTTAACACTTTCGCAATTTTTGAGGCAGACCACGAATGATTCTCTAGATGTTTGTGCACAATTAATTCTCTTTTCTCAAGTTCCATGATCCGTAATTTCGAGATAAGTCGATCAGTCGAGAAAATCTCTTCACCAATTTCTTCGTCAATAAAACAACAACAAATGCCTGTCAAACGTTTTTTGTTTCATCTATCAGGAACGCGGTGGTGCATTCAACCGTGCGTCAAGATTTACTTTGAATCGAGCTTCATCCCCAATGGGTCAAATGCTAATAATAAATCTAAAATACTAATCATTACTCAAAACATAAAATGTTATCTACGATAAACTGTGCCTGAGTAAATCTGACTGAAACTGCACGGAAGTGTACGACGCTGGTACATTGAAATCATATACTGAGGGCAACTCCTGTTGAAGACTCTTTTGAGTCCATTGATTGCTCCGATAATTCCATGATTTATTCGGTTATTTTTTACATGAACTTTCAACAGCTGAACGTTCGGAAATCCGATTTACCGGATTTCGGTGAAATTTTACAGATCTGTAAAAAATATCACCGAAATTAGTAAAATTTTATCGAAATTCGTTAAGTCGGATTAAAGAACGTTCAGCTAGTGAAAGTTCAGTAAAAACATACCGAATACTGTAAAATTTTCCAAGTGTGTAACTGGTTTATCATAATAAATGGAACTACTCAAAACTGGGTTACCAGGTGTAAACCCACGTTCGGATAATGTTAAGTTTTGAGTAAGTTTTACCCATTGTTATTAAATGTAGTTGTTATGGAAAGCGGGTAAATATTGATGTTAAAAAATATCCCAGGGTGCTGTACATAGGCTTTTTTTTGTGCTTTAGAAAAAAAAGTTTGTCAACTCAATAAAGTTCACCAGTAATTAAAGTTGATTAAAAATCAAATGAAGTATTTATTGCCTACCAATATTGGGCCGGAGTTGGAAAATCACGTTTGTCCTTTAATTCATTCATAAACTCTTTCATCAATACACACATACACACAAATAAAAAAAACATACAGCGTGCAAGTTGACAAGATAGCAGCCCAATCAGCTGGTGCGCATCGCTCACGCATTCTGGGGACTCCTTGGTCGTGCCCGTTCAGCTCGAACAGCCTCTGCTGGAATTGGTTGGTTAGCTTTCGCTGATCGAACAAATCGAATCTCGAGTAAAATGGCGACTGACGCTGACGGGTATTCACTATAGTCTAACAGCTTAACAAAGGAGTGAACCAAATTTATGAAGAACCGAGTAAGACTTACCAACTTTCACAAATTGCCTTACCCATGGTTTGACGTTTCAGTCTTTTTATGAAAATGGGCACAAATTACTCAATATTGCGTAAATTCGAATGAGCGTATATGCCAGTGACATTTCCGTAACAAGAAAATCTACGATCTTTTTTCGAATAGGATCAATGTCTTCAGGGAATAATTCAAGCTCTAATTTTGATAATAACATTGCTGTTTTGAATTATTGCCCAAAACTTAAGCTGATGGTATTTGTTTACAAATGCACGACCGCCAAAATGGAATAAAATTTGAGTTGTTTTCCACTCAAAATTCTTTTCAATTTTTTTTCACTTTTCCGGGACAAAAATGGTAACTCGAATAAAAAAATCAATCTAAAGGTATAACATTAAATTAAGAGAAATTGTTCTAGATTGCCTACATATTCAGGGAGTGTTTTCGCTGCATGCATTCGTTTGTGGTTTTGCGTGAATTATAATTTAAATTTGAGTTGATTCCGGAGACCGTGTTGTGGGATATAAGACATGAAATAAATATTGTCTCGGATATACACGATAAATCTTTTTTATTCAGAAGTACAATTTCATGAGCTTTTTTTTTAACAGACGGCAGTCTTAATTAATGCAGAGGTTGTCTTTTGCACATTATATGAGAAAAATGGAAGTCGTGTATCTTTTTTGCATTATGTTACCTTTGGAGAAATTGAATCATATTGATTGTAAACAACACCACTCACCTCATATTGAACACTCTACTAAGGTCTGTATCTACAATAATCCGGACACCTCAAAACATGAATATAACATGAATTTCGCATTATGTTTCCGTCGTAGTTGTTTATTTCAGATTCATGGAATGTGTTTTAACAATTCGTGAAGACAAACCATAGTTATTCGGTATTTGCATAAAAATTTCGAACTTTGCGCTTAACTCCGTCCATTACGGTTTGTACAGACTCTTCGGAAATCGTAGAAGCCGTCTTTGTCCAAATTTGCTGGAAGTGTTTGATGTCTTTGATTCCTTGCTTCTTTCCAGAAAGCTTCCGCTTCATCAGATCCCAATATCTCTCGATTGGTCGTAGCTCTGGGCAATTTGGCGGGTTCGAGGTTTTTGGTATAATGTACCACTCCATCACAGTTTTAGGATAGTGGCATGATGCCAAACCGTTCCAGAACAAAGGTTTTTTTTTGATTTCTGATGAAGAGTAGCAATCGCTTCTGCAGACATTCTTTCTGATAAGATCTCCTTGTTGATTGTGCCTGTAGTGACGAAGATTTACTCTTTTGCCACACGTGCAAATTGCTTGCCACACAAGGTATTTTTGGGAAATTTCGATGCCTTTTTCGTTCTGAAATGCTTAGCTCTAGCATTTCTGGCCATACCATAGCCCTGGAAGCTGCTTGAAATCCTCCAGGACATAAGTTTCATCGTCCATAATAACGCATGAAAACTTCTTCAAATATTCGCAGTAAAAACGTCGAGCCCGTGATTTTTCTGCCAAGTTCTGATTGTCGTTGCGATTTGGAACTGTTTTTACTTTAAACGACTTAAGTTTTAAACGTTGTTTTGATTTTTGGACAAAACCAGGCGACACCCTATTTTACCAGCCACCGTTCGAATGGAGAGTTTTGAGTTTTTCGTTAATATCCTTTTCACCTTTCGGCCCATGACAGGATCAGCGCGTCCAATGTTTTTGTCACTTCTTGGTTTCCTCTCCACCGTCAAACGTTCCGAAAATGATTTGAGCACATCGTGAACAGTGGATTTAGGCAAATCCAATGTTTTTGCAAGGTCCCGTATTGACAAGTCAGGCTTTGCCGTACGCCCGTACAAAATTCGCTCGCGCACTTGTTTCTCTTTCGTCGCCATCTTGAATACTAAACATGAAATGTAAACATCAATCATAGTCTTTTTTATCACAGACTATCAGCAATACAACCGTGAAATTTTTCATTCCTACGTGCAAATCAAGTTTGAAGGTGTCCGGATTAATGTGGATACAGACCTTACAGTTTGAACAACTGAAATTGACAAGAATGCATCTGATGGATGTAAAGTGTCATTAATAAAAAAACCAACAACAACAATTATTCCGAAGCGCAAATATAAAGCAAGATTATGCCAACAGCAGATTGCCTATTATTTTTACAAATGGCGACCGTCTCGAAATATTGATAAACTAAATAATTGTAACATTCATTACTCATTGTTACGTGGTTCTATTTTATCTTTCCGTACAACATCATTGAGCTGTCGCCTTGTAATTTTCCATTGAAGTTCAAGGAGTTTCCACAGACATGAAACCGTAACCGCTCCATGGTTTGAATTAATTTGGACTAGCGTGCAGTTATAGATCTGATCACCCCATTTCAAACCACATAGAAGGTCTACTGTAATGATACATTCTAGATTACATGAGACATTCAGTTATCTTTATGCCAGAAAATCGCATACAAATTTTACTAAAGGCTGCCTAAAAGTAAATTAATAGGCACGCCTCGCACGCTGCAAGCACGCCTCTAGTGTGGGGAATCCGAAATCTTTGACAGTGGTTTGTTAACACTTCTATCGAGAACAACCGGTGCAAGTTTGATCAAGGTAGTCGATCGCGGTTAGAAATAACGTCAAATGGAACTCGAAAGAAACTGTCTTGAAAATGATGCTTTCGTGAATACATAATTTTTCTTGTCATTGGCCAGGCCAACTGCGTAGTATGTGCCGCAGAGGGGATTCCAAGAACTAGAGCATTCCCGAAGAATCTAAAATCGATCTACTACTCTGAATCAAGGGAAGGAAGAAAGCGTGGACCTCCCGTACCAAACGCTTTCATGTAGAGTTAAACAGTGTGATAATTTGTACTTAATCGTTGAGAGCATAGATGCTAAAAACATTAGTTTATGCTCCTTTTGCATGTGGGTGAACTTTTGACATTTGAACCAAAAACCTGACAATAACTGCCAAGCTTGTAGCGCCTTATCTCGCTCACTGAAATTGAGATTGAAATTTAAAATTTACATCATTATACATTTAGTAGTTGTTATAAAATAGTCTAATAATACAATATACACTGAGATTTTCTCTTTCTCTCTTTCTCTTTCTATTTCTCTCTCTCTTTTTCTCTTTCTCTCTCTATCTCTCACTCTCTCACATTTCCCACGCAACATTCATATTAAGTTGGATCTGTTTAGGTTTTCATTGTTGGAAAAATAAAAATGAAGGATGAAATTTTAATTCTCAGATTAATCCTTTTCTTTGACCCGCAAGAGGGCTGACTTTCATTCAAGGAAATATAAAAGCAAAGCTAACCGTTATGGAGAAGAATTGTTCTATGACCCTCCACCACAGAGAACAGACATCCAGGCACGAACATTTTTCTTACAATTTACTGTGTAAATTTTTGAAAGCAAACCGTTTTAAAAACAACGCCGCCTAGTCTAGGTTTCACCAAACTAAAATTGGCAGACCATCAAATCTCGAGGCAGGCAAAGTGGCGCCATCAACATACGATTCACCAAAACTAACGGAAACGAGCTCTAACTTTAAAATAGCCGTTACAGAAATTTACACACGAACGGCACTCCAGCTTGGATGTCTGTTCTCTGTGCCTCCACGTCTTACTCCTTTAACAAAACCTTACCCCTCAATTCCTTTTCAGCATCTGTCCTGAGTAACACTTTACGGTGACCATTGTGCTCTGATCACGGCTGTCATATAGAACGCACATTTAAAATATAGTATATATTAGAATGTTCTGCACCTGAAACATTAGACCTTTTAAGAGTTACTCACAATCATGACACAAACACTCATCCTGTTTGATAATAAAGCATACAATAAGGTTATTAATGATGCCAACTGTACAGGTGTATCTGACGTCTAATCTATGACAATTAGAGAAAAAACAACAATGAAAGAATTGTCAAGCAAATTAAAACTGCACTTTTAGTCATTTCCCTAAATGGTTAATATCAGGTATTTGTATCTTGTTACTAGCTTCGTCTAAAAGTGAATTGCGGCTTAACCCACCAGTATCACACCTCTTTCAGTTCCTTGAAATAAACGTACTACGACGTGGCAATATAAAGAAAGCAGATTGTGATACTATCACTAATTACCATGTTCTTGGTCTCCCATGCGGCCTCTTGCATGAGATTAGCCTTCTCACTTACGACAATCAGGAATCAACGGGCCTAGGAAAAAACTGGAACCAGGTATCGTCGGCTGCGGTCAGCAATGTGTTTAGGTGCGTTAATGCCAACCCCGGTCAACAGTTTCACATCGTGACTGGACGTAGAGATGTGCCGGGGCGATTCAAGTTTGTGTTTGCCGACAAGTTCGCCAAGAAGGCCAGCGATTTGCAGTTGTGGGCTGAACCGGAACCATTCGTCACATCCTCGACGATTACATCTCATGTTTACATCGAAGAATGCCTGTAAAAGCGTATATTCATCCACAAGCATAGGAGCAAAGTCATCGTTTGGCCCGATTTGGCCAGCTGCCACTACTCCAAGGTGATTCTGGAGTGGTCAACAAGATCGATTTTGTCCCCAAGCTAATGAATCCTCCGAATTGACCGGAATTTCTACCAATCGAAAAATACTGGGCAATGTCAAAGCAGCAACTTCTACGAAGCGGTGAGGCAGACAAGAACATCCAGCAAATGCGGGCAAAATGAAAGAAATTAGTTGATTTCGTGTTCGTTTTCACTGCGCTGGTGCTGATGGACTCCAACAAGGAAAAGTTTTAGATTTCGTTCGAATTGGAGAAATGTAACTATCCTATGCTGTAACTTTAATGTTTGAGCAAAAGTAACCATTAATGAACTTTTAAAACTAATTGAATGACGAATTACAGGTCTTTTTGTGCGTACCAATTTACTTTAAGTCAGGCTTTAGTAATCAGCAACCTAATCTTAAGCAAAGAAGGTGCATACGGCTCTAGAATTCCACAACCGGTTTAGTGAAGACTTTGTCAAACACGTCCTGTAACGTTTGCATTTTTTAAAAAATAACGAAAACTGCCGATTTTTCATGGGTTTACCACAGACAAACAGACGTAACTCTAAGAACGAATTGCCTTACAATACATCGTCGTAAATTTAAATTTATATACGTTAAAACACTACTGCTATCTGACGGCCGCTCTGCTCATTTCAGTGTCAACCATGTTTGATTGTCTTGCCTGCCGCAACAGCTGCCAGCAAGCATGCCCATGAAACACACGCACACTACTTCAGGCTCGCTTGACTGTTAATCGTTTGTTTTGAAGCAAGTGAAGCAGTTTCGTAAAAAAGTGAAAATTAGTGGACGCTTGCTCCTTCGTTACATCCTCAGTCAATTCATGATTGAACGGACTGGCAAGGAACTCGATGTCTTGAAATTCAATTTCCGTTTCGTGAGATGGTTCACCAATAATCTCAGGAATTATGTGCGTAGCAGCAGGTTGCGACGGGATGGCATTGCCGCGCAACCTAAACGATGATTCTATGGTCATAATAGATAACAACTAAATTATTTTTTTGCTCACCCTTTCCCAGGCTTGTAACAGTTTTTATAAGCTGTTGAGTTTAAATGGTCGGAGCATAGTTTCCGCTTTTCGACCGCCTTTTGTCCACCTTTTGTCCACCTTTTGTCCGCTTCCATCAATCTCCACCACAAGCTCCCTTGACTGGCAATATTTCATCCACTGCGCGCATCCACTTGATGTCAAAATGAAATTCTTTGTAATAGTACTATCAATCTCAATTAATTTCATACTTTTCCCCGGCATAGGGAAAACTAAAGAAGCATTTTCCGCAGTTATTACCTTCCCGATTAGAGCATACTCACGCTTGCAAGCGATGCTAGGGCAAGGAAATTACTCAGCAGGAAAATGTAATAATTGTCGATGCGAGCGCTGTAAGTGGGGGCTTGGCCAACTATTTGTATTCAAATTAATCATTTTTTAGGTGGACGATGGGCATCAATTAGAGTGTTACGTCTGTTTGTCTGTGGGTTTACCTACACCCGCATTGACGAAAATACCCATACAGCATCAATTATAGTAGCCCATGAGTCAGTAGACAAAATTTGACAGCTTTATCAGTCGAACTCTAACCGTGATGGCAAAAACAGTGGAGCAACTCCGTTCAAAGAACGGCACCCCGCAGCGTCGAAAACTGGCATCGTGCTGCACTTTGTGGACGCCGGATACGCCCGTTCCAGCATCTACAACATCTTGGCACTATTAGACAACAATTAGAGCATCGAAAAAAAGCCCGGTTCCAGACGACCGACGACCGAGGGAAAAGTGGCTATATCGCTGCGTGCCAGGAGGTCGGTTCAACCGGCCAAACAGTGAAAAAGTATCTGGCGAACATGATCGTACATGTCAGGAAGCGGAAGTCACGTTCACTGGATTCGAAGCTGCAGGCAATGATGCAGATGCAGCGGCTGAATAAGATGTTCAACTCGATTTTCCTGGCGAATCGCGACGTGGCGGTGGTGATGGACGACGAGACCTATCTCACCTTTGATGGCACTTCGTATTTTACTTCCCCCACGAAGGAAGGGTGAACTTCATTTCACACATCAAGTTCCCCAAGAAGGTGCTGCGGTGGCTGACAATCAGCGAGAAGGGAATGTCAAAGCCGCGCTTCTTTCGCTCTGGACTGGCAGTGAATGGGGAAATTTATTCTACAAAATGCCTGCCGGAAGTTGCGTCGTTCATCAAGAAAACCATAAGGGAGAAGACGTTGTGTTGGCCCGATGTGGTGTTCGCCCACTACTCGAAGCGATCGTTGGAGGAGATCGAGCGGCTGAATATGGATGTGATAAAGGGTGATACGGTCAAATGGTCAAGGGAAAACGCGTGTAAATCGGTGAAATCGTTTATTTAAAAAATCAAATTAAATTTCTTTTTCAAGTTCAATTAGTATAAAATTCAGGAAAAATATTCAGTTAGGCTTCCGCTTTTCCAAATCCGAATTGCCGGAGCCTTACGCTTGACCCCTGCCATCAGATTTTGTACAGCCACCTTGTCCACCTTCTTCGCCGCAGAAAGCCAGTTTGCCTTGAACTGCTGCTCGTCCTTAGCAGTTTTTTTGGTCTTCTTTAGGTTCCGCTTGACAATAGCCCAGTATTTCTCAATTGGGCGGAGCTCTGGCGTGTTGGGAGGGTTCTTGTCGCCTGGGAACCACCTGCACGTTGTTGGCGGCGTACCACTCCATGGCCTTTTTTACCGTAATGGCAAGATGCCAAATCCGGCCAAAACAGTACGGGACAACCGTGTTTCTTCAGGAAAGGCAGCAGACGTTTATTCAAACACTCTTTCACGTAAATTTCTTGGTTGACAGTCCCGGAAGCTATGAAAATGCTGCTTTTCAAGCCACAGGTACAGATGGCTTGCCAAACCAGATATTTCTTTGCGAACTTTGACAGTTTCGTGTGCTTGAAAATATCTGCTACCTTTCCCTTCCTTTTGCCGTATAAAACTCCTGTCCCGGAAGCTGCTTGTAGTCGGCTTTGACGTAGGTTTCGTCGTCCATTACCACGCAGTCAAACTTCGTCAGCATCGTCGTGTACAGCCTCCGGGATCGCGCTTTGGCCGTCGTATTTTGTTTATCATCGCGATTTGGAGTCCACTACCTTCTTGTAAGTCGATAGTCCGGCTCGTTTTTGGCTCGATGCACGGTTGTAGACGATACACCCAGCTTATTTGCGGCATCTCGGAGAGATAGGTTAGGGTTTCGCTTGAAACTACCGGCAACTCTCTTTGTCGTCTCAGCGGCTTCCGGTTTTCGATTTCCCTCGATCCAGACTTCCTGGCTGTCGACAAACGTTCCCCAAGCACTTTAATTACATTTGTAACGGTTGATTTGGCAATTTTTAGCGGTTTTGCCAACTTTGCATGCGAGTAGCTCGGATTTTCGCGATGCGCGAGCAAAATTTTGATACGCTGCTCTTCTTGCTTGGACGGCATTTTGACAACTGAAGAGTGAATTCCAAAATCAAAATAGGAGCAACATTCTACACACACACACCTTCAAAATGAGGGGTGTTCAGGTTTTTTAAATGCAAAATTGAAAGAAATACGTCAAGTTGATATTGACCAAATTTTGACCGTATCGCCGTTTACCCAAGTCAGTGAACCCACCCAACGTCGCTCAGCTGCGTCCTATCGAGAATGTTCTAGGCCAACCCGAAGCGTAAGATCTACTCCATCAATTTTGTCGCAAAAACTGAGGAGGAATTGATAAATAAAACGAAAAA